>JADOBS010303312.1:0-17872 GCA_015708375.1 Cydonia oblonga
ACCTATATATATATATATATATATATATATATATATATATATATATATGTATGTATAATATATATCACACACACATTGGTCGAATGGGAATGAATTTCCAGGCAACCATTATATTTCATTTCTACGCCTATGACTTGTGATAACTGGAGGATATAAATATTTATTATTAATCTTTGAAAATTAAGAAATTTATCCATAAGACATATCACATAAGTCATGCAATTCATGCTTTCAAGATAAACACATACAGACGTAAGCATGCATATACATACCAGTGATCCAAATCACCCAAACAAACTGCTCACCTCTTTCCATCAAGCGATGCATTGCCCAGAAAGTTATAATTTTAAATTTCATCTTTTCAAAAAGAAACAAGCGGTTGATTAACACCGCTCCACTGGATAATACCACAACATCATCCAACCCAATCATCAAGACTAAATCAGAGATTGAAGTCTTAATTTCATCAATTCTAGGCTTCACATCAAATATAATAACACCACATTCTATCCAAGACTTTTAAAGCGTTAAAAACATAAACAAAGAAAATCTTCTAAACAATCAAATCATTGGTGCTCAGGCATTTTTACAACAGTTTTGAGATAATTCTAGTAATCTCATTTGTTATCGAAACTAAAAGATCAACTACTCTTATCATGGCCGGAAGTATTAAAGGGAATCAATTTCAAAATGTTGGAAATCAAGAGCTTCAACTAGTTGGTCCATCATCCATGTAACTATTCCACACGTAACTCTGTACTCACAAGTCAGTACATAAATGATGAGATGCCCGTGACAGAAAAATCATACATCAAATGCCAAGCAAAATCGTATCGTATATAAAATTATATCTTTGTTATATATTTGCAGTGGCGGAGCTAGGATTTCGGGTTAGGAGGGGCCTCTCATAAATATTTTTAAAAAAAAATCGACAGCAGTTACAAAATTGTTAACCAAAACATCATAGTATATATATGAAAAGTAACCAAAATTCAAAATAACATAGCATCGATAATATTACATATTCCCAATAATTAAAATGATTGTCCTTGACGAGTTTTCATATTTTGAAACCGTTGCATAGTATATATATGCTAATTTTACAAACTAAAACAAATTAGGCAATTGTTAAGAGAAATTGCAAGAATCAATTTAATCAGAATTTATAAACAAAAAATTGTAAGAGGAATTGAGAGTAAAATACATACTTTGGGTTGTTGATCAATTAACTAAACTTCAATATTTTTTCTTTGATGGAATGATGGAATAATGGAATTCTTTAATCTGCAAAAAAAATATTATTTGTTAAATTAATGACTACATATATGAATTAGCAAATTGCAAAAAAAAATGAAAATGGCAACTTTGGAGATTCGAAGTTCATACCTTTGAGGATCATGGAAATTGAAGACTGATCAAAAAGCAATGGATATCAACCCTAACTCATACTGCAGTCGGCTAGAAACTTGGAGAATAATAAAATACTAATTTTTAGTATTGGAAAAATGAATAGAAGTGTTGGAAGTTGGAATAGGTAGGCTTTAGGGTTAGCCTAGGACTACTGTGGTCCTATGGTCCCTTCGCCCCTGTATACTCGTCTTTTACCACCCAATAGAATAAACTTAAAAATGTTGAAGATAAAATAAGCTGGATTGTCAAATCCTAAAGCTAAAAAGAGGTTGGAGTAGAAAGCTGTTTCGTACATGCGTTTACATAGAATCCCAAAACTTTTGGCCTAAAGACGTTTAACGTCTTCGTTTTTCTTTTTCTTTTTCTTTTCTTAATTTAATTAAACTCTAAGTAGTAAATTGTTTTAAAAATTAACGTTTTCTTTTCATTTGGCATTGTTTTTTTTTGTTTTTAAACTCTTATATTTTCTTTAATATATATTAGTGTAAAATATCGTGTCCATAAAAATAAAAAAATAAAAGGATCTATTTCCAATTTACTAATTAGACAGAGTTTCCACATTGGGCATACTTGAAAGTAGAAACTCGAAAGTGTTGAGTCATCCTTTTCACCCTCCACCAATAAAGATATGATCACAAAGAGAAGATCATCTCTGATTTTCAATCAGGGATGGGACCCATTGCGTACCAATTGGGGCGGTGGGGGATCCGGGAAAGGGACCATTCGGGTCTCGTCTTCTATTATTTCCTCCCGCCTCTGGTCACTTCCTTGTCTTGCTCTCTCTCAGCCTCCTTCCTCTTTGTATATAGCATCTTCAATGCAAGGCCACATACTTCGATTTATATTTTGATTTTTTTTTTTAAAAAGATGAGTATTCTATTTTTTTTTTTCCAATACAAAGACATATTATTAGATCTATATTTCTAACTTTTGAGTTCTAAGATTTAAGTATTTACATTGTAGGAGGAAAGATTGGATTCAAAATTTTCACATTGGACATTAAGCGTGAAAGCATGGTGTTACATTAACCCGGTAACTCGGGCACGATACAGATTTACAAGACTCACAATCAAACCCGCTCTGATACCATGTCAAATATTCAGAGAGACGGGTCATTGGCACACTCACCTATTGTCAATGGCGGATCCAAGATTTTTAACTTGGGGGTCCCAATAGTAAAAGGACAAAAATAACATTTAAAATTTAAATTATAGTACATTTCATTCATAGATCATACGCACAACAACAGTACGAGCTATAAAATCCTAATTCAAGCGTCCATGATGAGATTTCATAGTCTGAAAATATTTCATGATAGCTTCATTACCAATACATGAAAAAACATTTTCTCAATGTAAACAACTAAGCTGTCACTCAACCATTGATCTCCCATTAATTTTCTTATTTCTACAATACACTATTAATAAAAAAAAAACACACAAAAACACATACCAATTAACCAATAATCAAATGAGTATGCACACGTAAAACTATCAATAATAGACTATAAATCTCTATCAATATCTAATATAATTCTTTGAGATTAGATTAGAATACCAAAAAACAAACTTGAATCTTGAACCAAATGGTGATGGTTTGGAGATATGAAACAAATTGAGGTATGATATTGGAGAAGAAAAAAATAAAAATATTGGGTGGGAGTTAGAATTTTAGGGTTTGGAGAATTTTGGGGAAATGGAGAATGGGTGAACAATGCTGTATTTTGGGGAAATGGAGAATTTTGGTGCCTTGCAGTATTTAGCTTTTACAAGGCCAGACATAGCTTTTTAGTGAATCAATGTTGTCAATTTAACTTTATAATTCTCATGTTGTTGTAGTTAAGAGGATTCTTAGATATCTCAGTGGAACAATAGACTATGGTTTCGGCTTTAGATCTGGAAAACTACATCTGCAAGTATATAGTAATGCAGATTGGGCATGTGATCCCAATGATCGAAGATCAACATCTGGTCATATTATATATTTTGGCTCTAGTCCAATATCTTGGGTTTCCAAGAAGCAACACAGAGTGTCAAGATCTTCAACTAAGGCAGAATATAGAGCATTAGCTATTGCAGCTGCAGAATTGGCCTGGATTAGGCAATTGTTATGTGATCTTCATGTTTCTGTGTTCACTGCACCAGTGATTTACTATGATAACATTTCAACCATAGCTTTGTCTTCCAATCCTGTCTTTCATTCTCGAGTGAAACACATTGAAATATATTACCATTTTGTTAGGGAAATAGTGATCTGAAGAGACTTGAATGTTTGTCATGTGTCTTCCAAAGAACGGTTTGTAAATATTCTCACTAAGGGTCTTACTGCACCTTTGTTTCAATGTCATTGTTCCAATCTGATGCTTGGTTCATCCAAGCATGAGATTGTGGGGAGATGTAAAGATGTATTAGTTGTTCCAGATGATGACAAGTGTACGTAGATTAGGTTGCAAGTGGTTAAGTTTGTTATTGATAGTTAGCTTACTTAGTGACTAAGAAAACCTTGTGTGTGTGTGTGTATATATATATATGTAACTGCTGTAAGTATTCATTCATCCAATATACAAGATGCAATTCCTTCTCTCTCTCTCTCTCTCTCTCTAAAATTGTTATTCCCTCTTGAATGTCTCTCTCTATCAAGAACTCATATGAAGAATAGACATTCTTCTGCAATCTGATACTTAGGGCATCTTCAATGGAAAAATGCAAATTTGAGATGCAAAAAATACACACACACACACACACACACATACACACTTACATCTCATTGTACATTTTAGGCAAATGAAAATGAAAGTTCTACTCCAATGGGAGGGATGTAAGTTTGAGATCATATTTAATTTTCTTCTCTTTGATTGGTAGAACACCTAACCAAAAAATGTAAAATAAAACGTAAATTTAAACTTTTATTTACATCTTTCGGAGAAGATGTATAATTTACATTTGGTCTTTAGAGAATTTTCGGCTAAGATATGATGTAAAAGGTCCATTTCAAGGTATTTTGCATCTCCTAATGAAGATGCCCTTATGTGTGGGATTGAGACCACCAACAAGCCTATTTTAGATATCAATCAACTAATGTTAAGAATGAGTCCCACATTGATGGGATGAAAGACCTTGCATGAGCGTATAAGAGGTTAAGTTACTCACCATATTGCTAATTGGTTTTATAGTGGAACCTCAACTTGCTTCATGGTATCAGAGCAGGTCGTCCCACGTGTGAAGCTAAACGGCCACATGTGCTCCACGTCATCCCGTTGTGCTGTCCACGTGTTAGGCTCGAAAATTCACCACACATGAGTGGGCGTGTTAAGAATGAGTCTCATATTGATGGGAGGAGGGACCTTGCATAGGCTTATAAGATGTTGGGTTACTCTCCATATGGCCAATTAATTTTATGGTGAAACCTCAACTTTCTTCATGAAATCTACATTGACGATTTTATTTTATTTTATTTTTTGACGAGATTGATTACATTCTTTAATTTTATATTTGTTAGAAATATATGTCACAGTCAAACAATCACATCGAGTTTAGGTTGGTTACTTAGCAAAAACAACTCGTAGGATCTTGAAAGTGTGCAATTACAAACCATCTCTCCAATCGGACACACACGAACCAAGTATTAAATTCATTATCATAGCAACATAATTCCATAGAAAGAGGCACAGTTACAATTAGCACAACAACATAAAATTGGACCTCCAAAGCAAAGCAAAAAAAAAAAACAAACAAACAAACAAAGTTCTGGGCACAAAACAAAAGAGAAACCAGAAACCGAAACAAGCCCTATCAAGTGGCTGCCTTCACCGCTGTCGGAACGCACCTACCAACCATCTCAAACCATCGTGTGACAATCCGTCTCTAATTTTCTATGTGATTTCTTCCCGAATATGTACATTACTGTTTATGACCTTGTTGGCAAGTGATGTGGACGTATTTATTCGATCTTAAATTAGTATTCTCGCTATCGTAATTAATTTGTACTCGTTGTTGCGAGTGTACATTAATTTTATCAGTGTTAGAAACACTATTTCAGATAGATTTTCTGATTTGCTTTTACTGTGGGAAATCTGTAAAAGCTTATCCCTTTACTTCTTTAAAATTGGGTCCGTGCCTCATGTTTTCCATCAATTATTTTCTATCCCTCTTTCTGGCACCCAATCAGACTCTATTTCTCTCTTCCCAATCAGAAACCATCATTTTTCTTTCTCATCTTCTTCTCTCTCTTAAACCCGTACCTCGCTCTTCTCTGCAACAAAGATACCACCACCATCTTTTCAAGATCGAACCTGAAAACCACATATTTGGACTCCTCTTGTCACCACGAACTTAACCATACCCTGAGATCACGTGTTGGTTGAGTTTTGAGTGGTCAACGCGGAGCAATTCGGAAGCTCCGACTTGGTGGTTTTTGTGTCGACGCGATCGCGGTCGAGTTACCAAGTTTTGAAGGTTATGGAAGCATCCACACAGCTCCCTAAAGCCCCTAAACTAGTTTTGGTGAGTTGTTAGCATTGAAACAAGTGAGTTCAACAGGTTGACCTTTTGGCCGGAGCTATCGAGTTATTTTCAGGGCAATCTCCGACCCTTTTTTGACTTTCAAAAGGTATGACTTTGTTCCCCTCATCACAAGCTTCAAATCCATATAAAATTCGTGGAAAATGGTTAAGAAATGGCAAAGTTACAAAGAATTGAAAATTTTCCAGTTTCTGGTGAAAATTCAAGTTGCAGACGGCAGCGGACGACAAGAGTTACCGGAGAAGAAGAAGAATATTCCATCAAAGTTGATGGAATATTCTAAAGGCGTCGGGTAACGCCGTTAACGTCTGTTACTATTTAACAGAATATTTCGTCAATTCTAATAGAATATTCCTCTGTTCTGTCAGTCATCTGCCGTGGACGTGCCTACGCGTGGCCACACGTGTGGCCGTGGGTTGGGAGGCACATGAGGGCACGTCCGGCATCCGGCCGGCAAGTATTTTTATGTGTCCGTGACTTCGAGTATAACATTTTCGTATATTTAAACCTTCCGTTTGAGCAAATTATGGGAAGTTATCCTAGCTTTTAGCGTATGTCCTTATTAATTAATTATACATAGTTGTTTCGCATATAGGGGAAGCTTGCCCTGCATACGTATGTGGACAAGTGAGACTAGGGGATTACGATCCTACGACATACCAGTGAGTAGGCATTTTATTTTCGTATATTACATATATACTTTATAGTTTCCATAAATGTTTTTAAATGGTTTTAAGCATTTATGCCATGAATTATATATTTTTAAATACTATGACATGGTTGAGTTTTATATTGCATCATGACATATCCATATGCATATTACCTGCATGTAATTGATGTGAATGGTTTGAAATGCTAATGTCAACGCGAGACGTGCAGATAAATCCAGGTAAGGTTATGTGATGAATTGAATGGTTGGATCATTATGGCATGCCTATATTCATATAGTTTGTTCATTATTGCTGCACCAATGTTAGTGTTCGCCTCGGGCCAGGGCTAGTCCTTCATGTGATGTTCACTTTGCACCCCACGCTCACCTTGGATCCAAGGAGGTGTTAGTCCTGTCGTACAGGTCACATTAGGTGACTCCGACTCGTAGGTGATGCGCTTAGCGCTAGTCTTCATGTGATCGTAGCACTAGAGTGTATATTATTACACCTAGTTCTGTCGTACAAGTCACATTAGATGACTCTGACTTGTGTGTTAGTATAGATTACAGCACATAATTATATTTGTACTGTTGTAGTAGGTGACTCTGACTTGTGTGTTACTATAGGTGACTCTGACTTATGAGCAATAGGTGCAATCGTACAAGTCACATTAGGTGACTCAGACTGACATGTTAGTATAGATTACAGCACATAATCATATCTATATTGTTGGTGAGAATATCTGTTGTGGCATACTTCTGGACTTACATTTGGCATGCTTTTGATTTTCATACTTATAAGTAGTATGATTTTTTGGAAACTATGCATGTTTTACAGCGAGGGGTTAGTATGTTTGAGAAATTAAATGGATTTTATAAACCTTTATTTTTGTGCTCATTCACCCTTCTGTTTTTTGCCCCTTCAGGTCCTAGTTAGCTGATTTATCTATGTGGCATACGAGGAATAGTTGGTGGTTCTGACATATCTCCATCTTAACGTAAGAACTTATCTCTAGTTGTGTAACAAGTATTTCTCTCGTTCGACTGCTTTACCATTATGTTATCCATGCTCTGATTATTTGTAGTTATGGGTTCTAACCACTACTGCGCACTCACATTAGTAGTTAATTAAATTCTAGTTTCGGTTTTAATTTATTCACAATTTTCTTTCATCACTTGCACTTTGGTTATGTCACCTTCACATGATGGCCAGCCCGCCTTGATTTGCGGTCGGGATGTGTCAATCGCCCCTAATAGACATTTGAGATCAGGCCAAACAAAGTCTCGAAGATGGATGAAGAGAAGACTTCAACATCATTCAAAAAAACACCACCGAGATCGCCCCTACAAATCAATGGAAACCAATGGAAATAACCAGCCTGCAAGTAGCAGTAACAGTGATATTACCAACAAGGCAAATAGATGGAAGGAGATGATGTGAACATCTAAGCTGAAACTCTACATATCTCCGAGGGAAAAGCGATCGATAAATTGCGTTGAAAATTTGTGGGAGAAGATCCGGATGGTATGGATGAAGGAGTGAGTCTATGAGGAAAGTTAGGGAATAGATATTTGAAAGCATAGAGGTGGAGCTAGGATATTGCCAACAAGGTAAATCGACGAACTCTTATCTTGTCTGCTTTCTAAGAATGTGCCAATCAGAAAAATAAACCAAATGATGAAATTGAGATAAGATAATCCAATCCAATCGTTGTTTTGAGATGAAATCTTATTTTGTCTAATTTCAGATAAACAAACCAACAGGTAAGATTGAGATAAGAGAACCTAATACAACGGTTGATAAATGATGAAATCTAACTTTGTTAGAATTTCAATTTTTTTTTCAAGTTAGAAAGTTCATAATTTTTTTTAAGATAACATGTCAAAAAAGCTCAAGAAAAGTTAACTCAATTTTTTTTACCAAGTAGTTCAATTACTACATAAATAAATATATAGCCGCATATAGTCTGTAAGGTACATAACCTCTCATTGTGGGAGATTCTTTAATTTTTAGAGATCCAAAGATCCCTTAAGTTCTAAAATGCGATATATCTACCGTTTTTCTAGTTCCATATAAAGCTCTTATGAGTATGCTTTTACTTTGAGCAAATCCAACTCATATCTAACACATCCATACTACTAATTAAATTTTTTTTTTCGAAATTCCAAGACAATTCAAAACAACTAATCAAGTGAGTAGAAGAACATGGGGTTTATTTTGATAGTTTTAACTTAAAAAACTAAAATTTAAAATCTTATTATTGTACTATTTTCTCCCTAAGAAGTTCAGAACTCAATTGTATTAATACCTTCCCATTTTCTTGCTCTCATTTAATAAATAGATATCACTATTACAAAGAAACACTTTGAGCGACAAAATAAGATTTGTTGCGCAAAGTATGATTTCGTCGCTTAAAACCTTGCGAGACGAAATTTTTGTCGCGCATGATTGGTCGGGAAAAGATCGCTACGATAGGGTTTGTGGGACGAAATATTTTGTAGCACAAAGTTTTTGGTTTTTTATTTTTTTCATTTAATTAGATTAATTAATATTTAGCGTGACAAAATTAATTGTTTGCGAGACGAAATAATTTGTTGCGCAAGGTATTTTATTTTTGTTTTATTATTTTTGTTATTTTAATTTAATTATATAAATTGTTTGTGCGACGAAATATTTGGTAGCGCAAGATTTTTTGAAATTTTAACTTTTTAATTTATTTTAATTGTATCTTTTTTTTAATTATTTTAATTTAAATTTAAATATTCAAAATAAAATTACATATGAAAAATAATGATCAAATTATCCATAATTTTTCTTATATTAAAAATGTACATATAAATTAACAAAGTACAATAATAAAATCCTAATACAAGTCTAATGTGGTGGTAGTGGAGGGGGATATGGTCCGATAGCATCCTAATCCTCAACTTTCGCCGTCAAAGTCTTGATGATTCCCTATAAACAAAACACACATGGTCAAATAACCAAAAAATAACATAAAATAATACCAAAAAATGGGCATAATCTCCCCTAAACTTAGCATACCCCAAACTCCACCCCACACCAAACCCAATTAATTAACTCCAAAAGCACATAGTAATGAAGAAAAAAATTAAAATTTGGGGAGAAAATACCTTTTGGAAAGATTGAGAGTGAGTGAGAATGAGAGAGTGGAATGAGTGTGAGAGAGTTAGAAGAGATAGTGAGAGAGAGAGAGATGAGATAGTGAGTGAGAGTGATAGATAGAGAAGATAGCTTAAGTGAGAGAAGTGAGTGTGAGAGAGAGGGTCGGATTTGGGGAGAGGGAAAGAGAGAAGAGGTAAGAGAATAGAAAAAGACTGAGAAAATTGTGGAGTTATTTTTGTTTTAAAAACCTGATCACTTTGCATGACGAAATATTGGTCGCACAAAGTCTTAAAAAAATTTTAAAATAAAATTTCCCGCGTCCCATTTTTGGCGCCATCCCAAAATTTTAGGGTTTTGCGCGATGAAGGTCTTAAATTTTTTTTTTTATTTTTAACTTCCCACGTCCAATTTTTGGCGCCGCCCAAATTTAAGGATTTTGCGTGACAAAATATATGTTTATCATGCAAAATTTAAAAAAAAAAAATTTAAATAATAAAAAAGAAAATAATTTTATTTAACAATTTAAAATATAAATAAATTAAAACAAATAGTGTGACAACCCGTCCTAAATTATTATATAATTTTATTCCTGAGTGTGTAAATTGATGAATATACCCTAGTTGGTTAAGTGACGTGGATGCACATGTGCAAATTTAAATTATTTTTCTCTCGCTATCGTAATTAAGTCGTACTCGATGTCATGAGCGCGTTGATGCGAGTCAGGGCCGAATCGGAGTAGTCACGTAAAAAGGTTACAAACAACTAAATGTGTAACTGGGTATAATTAAGTTGTCTTTCTTTTGAATGTTGATTCAAACTCAACCCTTATCTACCTAGTTATTTAGGCCCTTATATCCCGTGCCCCAATCAAAAAATATTTATTTTCTACTTTTGCCCAATTAGACACGCACATACACAAGCACTTTTCTTTTTTCATTCCTTCCTGATTTTTCTCCTCTTTCCGTACACCCGAGACACCCCTAACTCACAACCAACCCAAAATCGTCACAGATCAAACATGTAAATGCTACCATCATATTCCATTTAACCTCACGAACTCAGTGATACCACTTAACCGTTGAGCGAACGAGTGTAACTCGAGAAACCAGAAGCTCCGACGAGGAGCAAGTTTACTCTGTCACGATCCCAGTGAGTTTACGAAGTCTTAGGACCTGGAAAAGTCCCTATGTAACTTCCCTAGAACTTTGGAGCAAGTTTGGAGTTGTGTTGACGTTGGATCACACGGTTTTGAGAAGTTCCAATTTTGACCAGAATTGTCGAAGGATTTTCCGATCGTTTTTTGTTGGATTTTGGACTTCTAATAGGTACGAACATGTTCTACTCTTCAAGACCTTCAAATCCATATAAATTTCATGGAATTTGGTTAAGCATTGAAGTAGATATAAGCTTTTGAAAATTTTCCAGAAATCAGCAAGTGCAGACGGTTGTGGACGGCAGAGACCGACGAGTGACCGGAGAAGAAGAAGAAGGTATATTCTGTTAACTTTAACGAAATATTCTAATGACGTTAGGTAACGCTATTACCATTTAATGGAATATTCCACCTATTTTGATGGAATATTCCTAACGCCATTAAGGTTTCCGTCAGTGTGCCGTGCATGTACCTGCACGTGTGGCCGTGCATTGGCTTACGCGTGAAGGCACATCCGGTGTCCAAAAATTTTCTTAAAAATATAGATGTGTTCGTATCGTCGAGTAGATCACGTTGGTATATTCAAACCTTACATTTGAGCAAGATATAAGAGGTTATTCCTAGGTTTTGTATATGTGCTAATTAATTAACGTAAAAATAGTTGTATCACATATAGGTGAGACGTACCCCGAGGACGAGTGTGGACAAGCGATGCTAGAGGGCAAGGCACAGTATGCTTGAATTATGCCTTGAATGCCATGTCAAGTATGCATACAGTTTCCGGAAAACATTTTAAAATGAATTATGCCTTGAGTGCCATGTCAAGTATGCATTATATTTATACACATTGCATTGTTATAAATTCAATTACATTGAATGATGATGCGGAGGCTCAGGTAAGCTCCAGGTGAGTTAGTATATGGTTGAGTTAGTTGCCTTACATTGGTATGCATAAATGCCTTTAGAGCTTATCATTGTTGCACCTCAATGTTAGTGTTCCCGCCCTGGGCCAAGGCACAGTCCTTCACGTGATTGTTCACCTCCCGCACCGTAGGCTCACTTTGGATCCAAGTCTAGTGCCAGCCTGTCGTACAAACCACCATAGGTGGTTCCGACTCGTAGGTGACCTGTGATTTATCGCACAGCCTTCAAATGATCGTAGCACTTAAGCGTACATATTTACACCCAGCTTTGTCGTACAAGTCACATTAGGTGACTCTGACTTGTGTGCTAGCCTAGGTTGATGAGCTATAGGTCCAGTCGTACAGGTCATGTTAGGTGACTTTGACTGACATGTTAGTTTATATTGATTCTACACCTGGCTTACATGTTTTAGTGCTAAAATGTTATGACATGGCATAATTTGGTTTTCACTGCCCTTGTGCATTATTCTTACATATATACGTAATATTATTTTTTGGGAACTATATAGGTTTTACAGTGAGGGGTTATTATGTTCAAAAAGATAACTATGCTTTCAAAAGTTTTGTTTTTGCCCATTCACCCTTCTGTTTTGCGCCCCTCCATGTCCTAGGTAGCTATTCATATTTGTGGCTCAAGAGGACTATCTGGCGGTTCTGACGTTTCCATAAATAAATGTAGGGATCTTCTCCTTGTTTGTATAATTAGTACTTGTTCAGTTTGACTGCACTGCTGGATTGCCTATACTCTGAATACTTGTTTTTGGTTTTTGGTCACTTCCACACACATATATTATCTATAGTTTAAATAAGTTTAGGTTTGCTTTTTTTCATTTTTTTTATTCATTCATATATTCTTGTTACTATCACTTTTGTTGCGCACTTGGCTACATCACCCTCACATGACGGTCAATATGCCTCGACTCCGGTCGGGGTGTGTCAATTTAGGCGACCAAATGTTGATTCGTCATGCAAAGAAAATAATTTAGTTTAACAATATAAAATTAAATAAAAAACAAGTAAATAGGGTTTAGGCGATGAAATATTGATATTCGTCGTGCAAAGTTTTAAAAAAATAATAAAAACTTATGAAAATAACTATATCTTAAAATTTATAATATAAAATTAAATAAAAAGATAAATTGGTTTAGGCAACAAAATATTTGAATTTCGTCGAGCAAAGGTTTTTAAAAAATAATTTTTTATTTTTGTAAAGACTTTGCATGACAAAGTTTAAAATTTCGTCCCACAAAGTAACTTTGAGCGATGATGTTTGTTTCGTCGCACAAAATTTCGTAGTGCAAGACTTTGCGCGATGAACTTCAAAATTTCATCGCACAAAGTGACTATGTGCGACAATATGTGTTTCATTGCGCAAGGGGTATTTTTTACTAGTGTATATAGATAGAAATTAACAAACCTTAAACCCTAAACCCTTCGGAAAATTGGGTACAACGTTTGGTGTCGATGACATTGTTACTGGTGAAGGAGATAAAGGAAAGCTCTTTTCTTTATTTTTTTTAATTTTTTTTAAATTTTGATATACTATTTATATTAGTCATGGTCCCCTGTGCCTACCACATCAACATTTTGATGCAAAACTTAATGGTGTTAGCACGCAAGGACCAATGCTACACCTTTTGCCAAATTGAAGGACCAAACTTTATGAATTTTTAGTTGAGAAACCATAACTACAATTCAGTCATAATTCAGGGAACATATATATAGCTACAATTTACTCTTTGTTTTACAGTATCCTTTTATATGCTTTGACAATACTGAACCCGCAATTATATACAAGATACAAAGTCCGGATTATATTACACACTTCACAGCATAAACAAAAGAAGTTGCCTTGTACTAGCAACTATAACTTGAGGATTTAGCTTGACAACCATCTTTCACTCAAAAGCTTGGGTACGTAGTCGAGTAGTGTGCGAAAAAATAGAGGGATGAACGTTACCAACGACAAGGGCCAACCCGACTAGATAAATAACATTCCATTATTAACGTACACTACTAGAATTCTAGCCATAGGACACCGTTTTTAACACACTAATAAAAATTGGTGTCTTCCTAACTTTGCAGGCACCGAAGTATATTAACAGTGGACTTTGAAACTCAGACATCGAAAAATGGTGTCATTAGCAAAAAATTGATTTACAAAATGGATTTGTTATATTTTTACAACTCCTTCCGGTGACAAACTTGAAATAATGTATCGAAGGTTGTGCCTTGGTGCTAACTTTTCCAGTTTTCTATTAGGGGTTGTGCATTGGTGCTAACTTTTCCACTTTTCAGGTATTTTAAAGGTTTTTAATGTTCTTTTTCTTTTATTGTAACTTACACAACATCAAACATTTTCTCAACAAAAGCGTTTTTTTTTCTCTCTCTCTCTCTCTAGTTCTCTCTTATTCTCACAAACTTTAGTTTTATTTCACCAAGTCACCCGCTGTCTCACCTTCTTTCAATCTCTATCCCGCTCCCTCTTTTCCTAATGAAGGCTCTTCAGTGATTCTCCCTCTCTCACAGTCACAGATACAAAAACCCAACATCTCCAACACCACTTTCGCAGCACCGATGCTCCTCCCCCTCCGACTTTCTCTCTCGTTCTCCCGTCTTTGCATCGCTTCAGATTTTTTTTTCTTTTCGTTTTGAGTTCATAATTTTTTAGATCTGTATTGTATATTTTCAGATCTCACATGGGTCTTCATGGATTAGAGTCTTGAATTTTCATTTTTTTTGGTTGTTCCTATTAATTGTCTCTACATGCAATTTTTTGTTAGTTCATATGATGGATTGTTGTTTTGCAGTGATGAAAGTTGAGTACAACTAGGTTTTGTAGTGAGGAGGATGCACATAGAGGTATAAATATTCCCCTTTTCTCTATCTTCATTTTTATATTTTATGTTGATTAAAAACTTCATATTCGTGCTCTTATTAGAAATTTATGATGTTTATTTGTGGTATTTATGCGTTGTTAACTTTGTATGGTGTAGAACGAAAGCAATGAAGAAGATGATTTAACAATCAATCTGGTCAGAGATGAAAGAAGAGTTTAATCAGTGTAAGCTTTTATTATTTCAACCCTGTATAATTAACATGTTATTATCTTTCAAGTGTTTCTTTTTAATTTATAATTTTGTATTGTACTCCAGTAGATTGTTGAAGAACACTACCAATGGAAGATGGAGTATGTTCTGGAATTGCAGATGAGTTTTTCGAAGGACTTGATTTCAAAGATAAAAGAGTAAATTTGAGTAAATTTAATCCAAAACATGTGACATGACATTAACTATTGGGATTAGACAACTGAGAGGGCGCTTAGTGGACCTTTTTTTTTTTTTTTAAACTTAAATTTGCAATTTGGACACCAATACAGAAATGATATTTTTCTCTAACACAATACCTATTAATTTTAATAATAAATAAACAAAAAAAAAATTGAATATATGAAACTAGTACTATTCATTTGCACACCAATGTGGAAATGGTCGTTTATGTCACAATGGATACCCCTACATAGGTCATGTACTGCCATTCAGTGACCGCGTGGTGGCAATTGATAGTTGTCACCTAAGTCATTGTCCATTCCTCCTAATCCACACCAATAAAAATGGTGTTCACTAGCTAAAATTCTAGTAGTGGTACAATAAAAACGTTAAAAACATAAACAAAGAAATTTTGCTAAACAATCAAATCATTGGTGCACAGGCATTTCTACAACAGTTTTGAGATAATTCTAGTAACCTCATTTGATATGGAAACTAAAAGATCAACTACTCGTATAATGCCCGGAAGTATTAAAGGGGAATCAATTTCAAAATGTTGGAAATCAAGAGCTTCGGATTAGTTGGTCCATCATCCATGTAACTATTCCATACTTAACTGTGTACTCACAAGCCAGTACAAATATGATGAGATGCCCGTTACAGAAAAATCATACATCAAATGCCAAGCAAAATCATATCGTTTATAAAATTCTCTCTTTGTTATATACTCGTCTTTACCACCCAATAGAATAAACTTACAAAAATTGAAGATAAAATAAGCTGGAGTGTCAAATCATGAGGCTAAAAAAATGTTTGAGTAAAAAGCTGTTTTGTGCATACATTTATATGAAATCTCAAAACTTTTGACCTAACATCTTCGTTTTTTGTCTTTTCTTAATTTAATTTAACTTCATTTTCTATTTGTAAGTAGTAGATTGTTTTAAAAATTAATGTTTTCTTTTCAAATGGCACTGGTTTTTTCGTTTTTAAACTCTTATATTTTCTTTAATATATATTAGTGTAAAATATTGTGTCTATAAAAAAATCTATACCATTTAGACAGAGTTTCCACATGGGGCGTGCTTGTGGGTAGAAACTCGAAAGTGTTGAGACATCTTTTTCACATTCCACCAATAAAGATAAGATCATCTCTGATTTTCAATCAGGAATGGGACCCATTGCTTACTAATTGGGGCGGTGGGGGACCCGGGAAAGGGTCCATTCGGGTCTCGTCTTCTATTATATCCTCCCGCTCCGGTCACGTCCTTGTCTTGCTCCCTCTCAGCCCCTTCCTCTTTGTATATAGTATCTTCAATACAAGGCCACAAAGATTTATATTTTGATTTTAAAAAAAAAAGATGAGTATTCTAATTTTTTTTTCCAATACAAAGACATATTATTAGATCTATATTTCTAAATTTATATTTTGATTTTAAAAAATGAGTATTCTATTTATTTTTTTTTCAATACAAAGATACATTATTAGATCTATATTTCTTACCTTTGAGTTTTAAGATTTAAGTATTTATATTGGAGGAGAAAATATTGGATTCAAAATTCAAACCTTCAGTTTTCACAATTTAAGTATGTACATTGAGATGGTTGGATTCAAAACTCAAATACTATTTTTTTAGTTGAATAACATTTTTCCTTGTTAGCATGGGCTCTATTTTGGACTTATATATCATATTGAAATTTACATTTGGATTTCATTTTGCTCAAAACCTAAATATGTATTTTAAGCATTGTTCTAAAAATTCCCACCTAGCGCCGCCTAGGCTCTGCCTAGGTGCTAGGCAGCTAACCACCGCTCCAATTAGTCCCTAGGAGTTTGAAAATTAAAAAACAAAGTACGGCCAGACTCGCTTAGGTATCCACCTAGGTGCCCACCTAGCCCATCTAAACCCGCATAGGCACCCGTCAAGGTCGCGACTCTCACTTAGATAGAAAATTGATAACTTTCATTTTACATTTTATTTTGTCAATAAAATATAAGAGGCTTGTTAAATACTTGGATGAACACTCATTATATACTTGTTCCCTATGTTTTCAATATTTTATAATACTTTATAATTTATATGTTATTTTATTTTGATGTATCACAATACAATGATGTGTTTTTTTAGGTATAAATAGACACTTATTTACACAATATATAATAAATTTACTTAAATCTGCCTAGTCTGTCTAGGCCCCCATCTAGGCTCCGCCTAGTCGCCTAGGCGCTAGACCCCAGCCAGCTGCCAAACTAGCGCTTAGCGTCTTTTAGAACCTTGATTTTCATGTGCATTAGATTTTGCCTTATATATAAACTGAAGCATAAGATTTAAGTTTTTGCATTGGAGATACTGGTGCTATGCTTCCCATGCCCAATGTACTTTTTAAAGTATATATCATTTTCGCTGACTACAGCTTGTGGGTGTCGGTAGAGGTTGGGGTGTAACTTAGTTTTGATGATGAGCTATTAAGAGCGTATCCAACATAATCTTTAAATATTGTTTTTAAAATTCTATTCTTTTAACTATGTGAATATATACTATTTTAACGTGTAACTTAGTTTTGATGATGAGTTATTAAGAGCATCTCTAATAGAGTCTTTAAATATTATTTTTTAAATTCTATTCTTTTAACTGTGTGGCAATTTATAGATTAAAATTTGTTAATTAAAAAGCTTGCACTCCGACAGACTCCTTAATTTTAGGATAATACTTGGGTCCTGACCGGTAAGGACCAATTTTTGAGATGGACCAATAATATTGAAACACTTGGCACTTTGAATGAATCAATAATAATAAAAAATTACTTAAAGTGCCAAGTGTTT
>JADOBS010303313.1:0-17880 GCA_015708375.1 Cydonia oblonga
GAAGATGAGGGTTAGATATTTATAGGAAAAAAATATAAAATTTTTAAAATTTTTCTGTATTTTTTAATAATTTATAATAAATTTTAATTTAGTTAATTAATCTGGACCGTTGGATTTGAAAAATATTTAAATCCAAGAGCTAAGATTACGCCACGTGGCCAACGGTAAAAAATCTGACCGTTGGGCCTTTAATTTTTTTTTTTCGTCTAAAACGTGGACCGTTGATCTGTGATCAAACGGTCCATTTTTAAACTAATTTTTTAATTTTTTTTACCGTTGGAAATCCAACGGTCTAGAAAAACTAGCCGTTGGAAATCCAACGGCCCAGAGATCGGGATGCGACGGAGCCCAAGTGGGCTGACATGGGCGCAGGTCCTTGTTGGCTACTCGCGCAAATGCGCGCGTCTCGTGCACGCGCCAGCCAAACAGGCCAGCTCTTTGGTCTGTCCGAAACGGGCTGGGCTGTTGCCTGGCTTGGGCTGGGTGCCAGGCAACTTTGTGGAGTGGAGCAAATTGACTGGGGGTCAGTTTAGTTTTTGGATTGAGGGCTGGGACATTTCCACTCGGGTGGACTTGCTCTAATGCAACAGAAAAGAAAAGAAAAGACTTGGTGAGTAAGAAACCGAAAGGTCAATAACCGTGTACGACTGTTACGTGTCGAAGCAGGTGCTGCAAATCAACCCGTGAGCTGTCCATGTCATCAAATTGAATTAATCCTTTTCGGGACCATCTCTCAGTACCTTCGTCCCCAAGTCAGAGTCTGACGGCATTGCTTTGTTGTTATCTGCTCCTATAAAACCCGCTAGCCGAAAACGGAGAAAACCCCAGCTCCTTTAAAACGTCTCGAAACTTTGCTCAAGGAGCAAAAGCCAGTTCGCACCTTAACCCTACATAAAACCTTTCCGAATTTTCAACTAACTTAGGTCGAAAAGGTCATATCTATTTCTGCATATTCGACGCCTGAAGGAAAAGTTCGAAAACCGACACGATAAAAAGGAAGAAGAAAGCAGGCAGATTTCTGAACTTGTATGGAGTCCGAGGCTTCGGACGGGTGAGTTCTTGAGTTTTTATTTGATTTTTTATCTGGGGTTTTCCGTGTCATTCATTTCCTTTGAGAAATCGAAGTTTTGGGAAATTTTGGAAGTCTTTCCTGCTTGGGATTTGGTCCTGGCATCGCTTAAAACGATTATGACCTCTGTTGAAGGAAATTGAAGTTCCGTCATAAATCAAGAAGTATCCAATCTCTTATAAGAGCGTCTCCAACGAACTGCTTTATATGAGGTTGAAAAATATGGTGAATATAGTTTAATTTAAAACCTTATAAGAGCGTCTCTAATGAACTGCTTTATATGAGGTTGAAAAATGTTGTGGATATAGTTTAATTTAAAACTCCGATATGGCTCTAAAAAAATCTCTGTTAGTAAGGGTTTATATATCTTTCAGTCTCTATATGAGCTATATATTTATTTACGTAGGTATTTGATTATTGATAAATTTATTTTTATTTTAACTTTTATAAGTTAATTTTTTATCGTGTTATCTTAAATTTTTCTTATGAAGTTTTGAACTTAAAAATTTCAAATTCTGAAAATGTTACATTTTATCACTTCATGCACCGTTGGTTAAATTCTCTTATTTTAATATCATCCATCGATTTATCTTTATGAAACCAACAACCTTTGGATTTGATCGTTGATGCTTTCAAATAACAAAATTGTAATCTCTTTACAATTTAAGTATGTTGTTTATTTATGTTTTCCATCCAGGTTTCTGAACTACCAATGTTAAATTTCATCACTATTTTTTTAATGAAATTTTCAATCTAGAAATTAAACACAAAACACAATAACTTTTTTTTAATCAATAACACAAAATTTATTTATGCTTTCTTAATTAAACAAACAGTTTAAATTTCATCACTGTTTTTTTTTTAATGAAATTTTCAATCTAGAAATTAAACACAAAACACAATAACTTTTTTTTAATCAATAACACAAAATTTATTTATGCTTTCTTAATTAAACAAATGGTTAAACAATAAATTCTTAAAATCATGTATTGGAATTAAAAATAGAGCTCACCCATTTCTAAATTAAAAAACAGGAAGAAAAAAAAAAAGAGGGACTGGCCCTCAATTTGTTGTGTGTCCTTGCTTTTTGGGACTTGATGTAGTTTAATTTTTTGGTACCCATGGAATGAAGTTTTTAGTCTGTGGTTGTTGTAGCTCCATTTTCGGCTCATTGGGATGAAATTTTTCATTAGAGCTACAAACTGTCTTGAGAAGGATAAAAGCCTAATTGGGGATACTTTAAGTCATTTCAAGCTAAAATATGGACAATACAAATATGGTGACGTAAAACACGTGGTCATTGAGATCACACGTGGTCCAGCATACTTTGATACCATGAAGAAGTTTGACATACTCCCTATATTGCAAATTAGTTTTATAGTGAAATTTCAACTTTTTTCATATACAAGTGCAATGCTTATTCAGGAAGAGGTTTCAAGTGCTTCCTGAAAAAGCATTTGGGCTTTTCATAAAAAGTTTTATGTGTTTATATTAAAAGCACTTTTAGCAAAAGTTCTTAAAAGCACTTTTAATAAAATCTGCAATATGTTTCAAATGGACGCAATTTTAGCAGACACGCTTACGAGTAGAAATGCTTCCTATCAAAGCAATCCCAAACCCCAAACGAGAGGTGCCTGGAAATTAATTTGTTCGTGCTGATTGTTTGAAACCTGAAACTAGCTTTGAATGTGGTTTAACCTTTCAGGGAAAGGAAATTGCGGAAGAGGCGCAACGGGTGCGATTCGATAGCGGACACACTGGCTAAGTGGAAGAACTACAATGAGAGGCTCGATTTTGGAAAAGATGGAGGGAAGAAGACTCGGAGGGCTCCGGCGAAGGGCTCCAGAAAAGGCTGCATGAGAGGGAAAGGAGGGCCGGAGAATTCAGATTGTGTTTTTAGGGGTGTTAGGCAGAGGACTTGGGGAAAATGGGTGGCGGAAATTCGAGCACCAATTCGAGCTGGAGGCAGTTCTGTACCTGAGAAGAAGAATAACCGTCTTTGGCTTGGTACTTTCGCTACAGCCTATGAGGCTGCTCTTGCTTATGATAAAGCTGCTAGAGCAATGCATGGCGCTTTGGCCCGGCTCAACTTCCCCGACAATGCTGTGGACTCGAAGGACTACTACTCTAATTCTGTGTCATCTAAAACACCATCGTCGCATGAGTCCTCATTGACATACAATAATGCGGATGAGGCAGAGGGAAGATCAGGTTTCTTTGAGGATTGTGTAGCCAAAGAGCAAAAGCAGGAAACGGATTGTTCTGTGTCAGAGGAATTACATGTTTTACGTGCTACCTCAAGAGAACCAAAAGCTGTGAAATGCGAATACGAAACTGAACGTGAGCTTGTTAAGAACGATGATGTTATTCAGACCGGGAGCTATGCAAGCTTCGATCATAGGGGAGATTACTTGCCTAATGAGCCCCTGGTTGTGAATTTTGATACGGTATTTGATTGGAAGCCTTGTAACGATATGGATCCTTTGGAGATACTTTTGAGGTCCAATTATGATTACTTAACTGAGCTTGTTGATGGGGAATGCAATCGGAGAAACAGTTGCGAGCCTTCAAATGACGTCAAAGTTGAGACACCGGCAATGAGGGAAGCCGCGGAGAAAGCATTTCCGGTGATTCTGGAATCCGGAAGTCACAATGGGTTAGATGAGAAGTACAACCACATGCATAGTGAGCAAATAAACGCGGCCGAAAATCTTGTAACCAATTTTGAGCCTTCCGAGGATGTTGAAATGAAGTTATTGATGACGGATCAAGAATTGCAAGGAGGTTTTGCAGAAACGACGAGATTAAATGGCCATGATCGCAATGGCGTCATACGTAGTTATGATTGTTTAGATGATTTAGATGTGGCATACAGTCCGAGATATGGCATTAATCCTTGGAATGATATCGGAATGCAGAAAGAGCTCGACGACAGACTTGACTACGTGCATAACTGGTCTGCAGAGGAAACCTCTGGCATTGATGCTGCTGAGGACCAACAATGGGGGAGGACGCATAATCTCCCTATTCAGTTGCAGACACAACCACATCCCAACATACCTGGAAGCTCGAAGCACACGGAGTACGCACGTTTAGGCATGGATATCGATTCAGTCTTATTTCAACAGAGTTACGATTCTGGTGCAACGGAAGAGCGGGGGCTGCCTGAATGATTCATGGTTCCCTTACTCTTAATTGAGATTGTTATTTAGATTAAATAGAGATTTTAGCTGCATCTTTAACCCAAAAAATAATAAAATCTATATATTCCCTTCCATTTCAGAACCTTTGATGTCGTTTTGTAAACATTTGTAGGCGTTTTATCGTATCATATGTTACTGCCACTAAAAATAGTGATATTTGTCACAAATGCTTCTTTCTTTTTCCGTAAGAATGTATATCTGCGCTATTTTTGAGCTACAGTATTTATATACAAAACCCCCCCTATATTACAAGAGCCTGGTGAAGTATCGAGGGGAAGAAAGCTTCGGTTTGGAACGCCGATCAGCATTTGCATCCCGACATACTAAATCTAGCGAGTAGTCGGAAGCCAGTCGAAGGCACTCTCTCTTGTTGATCCAGGTCGTCTTAATAATCGGGTAGGCCCTTGAACACCATAGCGTAACCTGTGTTCGAAAACAGGTTACGCCATTAGCATGAGACTTTGGAGACGTTACTTGTGTTCGATAACCCCTGATGAGTATTTTTCTCCTCCTTTACCAGGAGATTGAACATTCGTCCCCCTAAGTTTCCTGCTTCCTCTCATCCCAGACCAATTTCCATGGTCCGGTTCTTGTGCCTAACCTGGAGTCACCAATAGTATTTGTCAGGAAGAATTTAAAGTTGCGTTATGACATTATCTCATACAGAAATTAATTTACCTCCAAATCCCGGCTACCACGCGCAATGCCATGAAAAGAAACAGCCCGGTCCAGACTCCAGCAAGGCCAAAAGACGGAGAAGCAACCAATATGACCGTGGAAGAAATCAGCCCTACTAACACCTACCCAAACAAAAAGAGAGGTGAGAGGAGACCATATGATATAAGCAATTCGTTGTTCATGATCGGATCCGGGAATACCATTGAATAGGCAGCATATCCAAAGTCTGAAACTCCATAGTACAGTCCGTCGATAACAAATGCTATAGCGTTTACTGGCTGAGATCCAGCAACAAACTGACAAACAGTATCCATATCAGGTATGTGTAGCAGTGCAACTAATGTACGTATGATACAAGTAATTGTACATAGGCTTCCAACAAGTAAACTGTTGAGATATGTAGTTTCCTACCAATAAACCAGACCATGCAATTGCCAGGACTTGTGGGTCTGTGCTGAATAAGCTAGAAAACGCTTTAAAACTGATGAATAATATAATTCCCAAACCAATTCCTGTCACTAAACCAATCTGTTTGAAATTCAAAGAACAGTGAATGGAGATTCAGGGTTAGCTATCACATCAATACCATATCAAGGTGGAGGAAAAAAAGGATATCAATTAATGATGAGAATGAAACAGTTGAAAAGAAAAATATGAACCTGTAGAACCCTATAAATCACTAGGCGTGCTTGTTCATAATCTTGTTGGGAGTAACCACTGGCAAGAAGTGCCTGTGAAGATACATCATTGTAATGATTAAACTAAAGCTAGTTCGTTCACATAATTTATTTCGTTAAATTCTTCTATGTAAATTGTTCACATGTCATATGAAACTTGTAAAGTAAAAAATGTCACACCTGACCAGCAAGTGCTAAAGCATCGGTAAGCAAAGATACTGCCAACCAAACTTGAATGCAAATCTGATGGCCAGCCATGGGGATAGGACCTTCCCTGGCTGCCATGGAAGTGGCTAGTGTTGTAGTTACAACGACTGCTAAGCTTCTGCCAATAAGAAGACCCCCTGACAAATACAAAGGACATATTTAGAAAAACTCAAATATCTCTATCATCTATGTTTCATAAACTTCACAAAGAACCTACCAGATTTAAGGTAACTGATGATTCTTCTCCCATCAATATAGGTCGGGACAAGTAATACTTTGCTATTCAATTTCCACAGAAGAATAGCAGCAATCAGGTACCTTGCAAAAAATAGACATGAAGAGTTCTGTTAGAAAGAAAATTTGACAGAATTTTATGATAGGAACATCAAGATCAAAATCCAACAGTATAATTAAGTTTACCACATCGTTGACGTACTCAGAAATCACTGTAGCAATAGCAGCACCGCGGATTCCAAAATCAAAGGCAAATATCAAAATTGCATCCAATATAGCATTAAGTAAGTTGCCAGCAACTGACATAAAAGAGCAGACATTGTCATTTTATCAGTTGGAATACAGTATAGTTGAGTTCAAAAAGATGCAGAACAGTACATACCAATGGCATACAGAGGTGTCTTTGTGTCCTTAAAGCCACGAAAAGTGCCTTGTGAGGCAAGTGCAATTACAATTGGTGGAGCACCCAATGCCCTTAGGGCAAGAAAATTCTCGGCAGGTATTCGCATTGGTGAATCCTATAACAATAGCAAACCTCAAATAAAAAATCCAGAAACATCATCAGTCAGTTTCAAAATGTATATATGCTACATATCCCATAGTGAGAAATTTTCCCACTCCTTATGCTAATCTTTTTCTTCCTTGGTACCCCTTTCAATTTCATTTGAATACCGTGATAAAGTCTATAGTGACACAGAGAAGGAAGAAAGAGGTTTGCTACATACTAGTGAAAAAGGTACAGTAAAAACTACCTAAACAAATAAGAAATTCAACTCCAAAACATGATATTAATAATCATGTGAAAGAAAGAAACTGCACAAAGACATCAAACAAACTGAATTCAATTGAAGCACCATACTAAGAATCTAAGATACATTTGTGGAATAAAGTAGTACAAAGCAACATAAACTGATAACTGGTGAAGATTGACATACAGCATATATACCCATGGCATTCATCAAGACACCCGACCCAAGAAAAAGTGCAACAGCTTCAGCAATGCCAATGGTGGCAGCAAGTGCCAACGAAGTTGACACTGAGGGAAGGAGCTTCTTGCTCTGGCTGTCACCCTGGAAATCTTCACAAAACCATTTTGATTAAAGCAAAGAATTAATTCCAATGCCTTAAATATGACAAGCCTTGCTAGAAAAAGTTACTAATTACCATCCTGGGCCTTGCTAGCCAATGCCTGGTCTTCAGCAACAAAAGATGTGGTGATGTTGAGCAACGGAACGTTAAACAATTTAGAAACTAAATTGAATACTGAAGCCGACACCCCAACTGCTGCCAATTCAACCGACCCTAAACAATGCAGAAACTGTCAAGATTTCAGATACATGGACGACCGACCACTACTAATATCTTACCACCAACTAGTACAGCAGATATGGAGTTTTATGTGTCATTAGGAGAAACCATGTGTAGTGGGATTCTTGTACTATTTATCAAATACACACATAACTGTATCAATTAACAAAGAACAAGGTAGATACCTAAATGCCCAACAAAGGCTGTGTCAACCAAAGAGGTAATGGGGTCAGCAGCCAGCGCCAGAGCAGCAGGCAGTGCAATAGACAAAATGTCCACAAAAACTCCATCAAGCTTAAACCTTTCAGCTCTGCAATCACATATTCAAATCACAAATTTCCAACAACCCACAACAGAAAAATGGAATTTGAAATTGGGTACAGAAAATACGACTGCAAGCTACCTTAAACGACGAAGGCGGATGAAAAGGGAGTCGAAAGAAGACAATCTGGGAGGTGGGTTTTTGCCGGGCGGGTCAGCCCGCTTAGAAGTGGTGGCGGGCTTCGATTCTTCCGGCGAACTTTGCAGCGAAGTGTTGGAATTTTTCGGAGACGACGACTTTAGGATGGTCCGAAGAGCGACGGAGGAGGATTTTGGGTTTCTGAAAAGTGTTTGCGATTTTGAAAATGGTGGGTTGGATTTGGAGGAATATATGCAGAGAAGGTGGTGGTGTGAGAGACCAATCGCCATTTTTCAAATTCTTAAACAGAGAAATTCAGACACTCCATTTTATAAAGAAAGAGAGTGAATGTTGAAGAAGGCCTGCAACCATATGTTTTTTTGTTGTTTTATCTTGGACGGTTTTAACGATTAGATTTCGCGCTCAGAAAATATCTTTCGTTGGGCCGAATGCGTGGCTAAAAGTGTGGTTACCATCGGTTGAAGCCCAATGGACCGTCAAAAGCAACGAGGCTTTTCTCTTGCCTTTTTGGGTGCATGAATTGAAGCCCAATGGGCCATCAATACCTTCCATAAAATGCAAATTTGTCATCAAAATTACATTGGGCGTGTTTACTCAATTTTTCAGGTAGGAGAACAATATATCAGCGATACCTAGGTTTTAAGTATGAGATAAACAACTCCTTTTGTCATGATATCTCGATTGAAAATGGGTATGAGTCGTATGACATAGTTAATTTCAACTTGAGGTGCATTTAGGTGACATTTGATAACCATTTCGTTTTCAGTTTTTATACCTTTTTTTTAAAAATTAAAAACTAAAAGTAGTTACCAAACAGATTTACTGTTTCTTATATTTACCATAAAAAAACAAAACTAAAAACAAATTGGTTATCAGACGGTCCTTACCTTATCATTTCTTTTACGTTTGTGAACAAAGAATATGTCATGAATGAAAGCGAAACTCAATACTTTCCATACAATGAATGAGAGCAAATAAACATGTCTTATGGGGAAACTTTTACATACTATGAATAAGAAATGTAAGTAATCGGGGAAATCAAGAATACATGTTTTTCATTCTAGTTGATCCAATTCTTTGATTTTAAAGGTATTTGATTAAAAATTTAAGGAAGAACACGTATTTTTTATTCCTTGTATGTTACCGTGGAGAAAGTCAAGAATGAAAATAATTATATTTCCTCTCATATTCGGTAACCATGAGAAAAGTCAAGAATTAGAATAATTGTTTTCCTCTCATATTCATTCCCTGTAAGATTTCAAAAAAGTAAAAAGAATAAGTATAAAATATTAAAGTATCGTTTTAAAGAAAAAGAACTCAGTTGTTAACACACCAAACTATTTGTTACCCAACTGTTTTTGGACTATAGTTGAGATTTTTTTTCCTATAACTTGACCTTTCAATGACTTGTTTATTGCTCGTAACGAAAAAAGTCATTAATCTATAAAAAAAGAAGAAGAAATGAATGAAGAAATAGGTACGAGATCAACTAGCACCTAGTTAATATGATTCTAATTTTTTATTCCATAATGCATTTTAATGTGTTTTATTTTGTTTGTTAGTATATACGAGAGAATAAATCCAACTCATGTATATAAACACATTATCTCTACTAATTAATAAAACACTCATTGTCAACCAAAACCTTATGAAATTACAAGTTTAACCTTCTAATTAAAACATAATATGAATAAGAAATAGGGGCAGAAATGTAATTTCACACAACAAAATTTTGCTGTTTTTTTTCTTCAAAGCATCACCTACATGTAATCCTAATATATCTCTAATTAAAAATTAAAAATTAAATTAAAAAAATTAAAAAAAAATAAAAACTTCTCACTCCTTCATTCTCTATCTCTCTCTTCCTCTCCTTCTATTTCAAAAACAAAAATAAAAAATTTTCTCACACACTTTGTGTTGCCCATATGCTAGTCTTATTTAAATGTATTACAATAAGGACAATATTTGGGTACTTACCCGGGGAGTACCCAATATACACACTCACTTATGTGGCACAATAAAACAATGACACATGTCCTTATTTAAATCTCCCACACACTTAACCAAACATCATTTTTTCCTGTAGCCAAACACTCACGTTCTTCCTCGCCAAAACACACATTCAGATTGACACTTTCATGTTCATATCTTAAAAAATCATGGCAACCTAACTATGGTGGAAGATTCCATTTTCAGAAGCCCAATTTGGCAATCCAAAAATATGGTTTCCTTGATTTTCATGCGGAGAGGACAATGGCTCGTAGGGTTGGGTGCTCTTCTTTTCACGGTTTTCTACTCTTACGTGAGATCCAGATTTTACAACGATGAAGGTGCCATGAGTTCCGACGAGGGACGGTGGCTGATGGTGGTGGGCGAGGACGCCGGTCTGTGGTGGGAGAGGATTGTGGCTAACACAATAGTAGTGGGACCGTTGTCGGTGATTGTGCGGTGAGGACTATGGCCACTGGCGGTGGTAGAGGACCATCGTTGGTGTTGGTGGTTTAGATCTCTGTGTATTTGGTGTGAATGAAGATGGGTGTTTGGCTAACACAATAGTGAGTGTTTGGCTAAAGAATTGGTTAAGTATATGAAGATTAAGTTTGGCTAAGTGTCTTTATTTTATTGTGCCACATAAGATAGTGTGTATATTAGGTACTTTGCTCCTCGCAGAGTACCCCAAGTAATATCCTTACAATAATTGTAAGATCAATGTTTAAGTTAGTAAGTGCAGAAAAGTCGAGAACTAGATTAAATCCAACTCATGCGAATAAAAACGAGAAAGTTAAGAAGTAGAATTTGACACATTCGTATATTAATAAATATAAAAAAAGCCAAAATCCAACTCATGCCAATATACAGGAGAAAGTTAAGAATTAGAATTTGACACACTCGTATATTAATAAATATAAAAAGGCCAAAAACCTTAACAATTCCAATTCCCTTTCACGTAAGTACACACGATATTAGGATTTTTCATGGACACTATCAAATCGTGAAAGAGACAAAAACTAGTTGAGTATGTTTATGCATTAATCACATAGAAAAACCAAAATTATGGAACCATTACTCCGTTCCCTGATTTCCATGTTGCTTGTCTCTCTCTCTCTCCCAATATCTCTAAAAATGATTATATATACAGTAATGTTAAAAACACTAAATTTATAGATTAGTAATATTAGGGAGCTCAAATTTGACGATTAAATTACAATCCAAATAAGAATAAGCACGTTTATCAACGTGTGAGTAATACACCAGTCATCAACTTCCATGTTCTTTAGTTTTCAAAACTTTGTTCACAAATTTAGTCTTCCTAGCATTACTTTTGTGTGTGTGTGTATATTACAACCTCTCTCTCTCTTTTTTTTTTTTTTTTAATTTTTAATGTTAATCTATATATAAAACGAGAAGGCACAAATGATAAATCATTCATAATCAAAAAAATATTCTTCGTAATTTTTAAATAAAACTATTTTGTGACATCCCACATTATTCAGGGGAGTGGATCCTGTAAGCCTTATACATATATTCCCATCTCTACCTAGCACGAGGCCTTTTGGGAGCTCACTGACTTCGGATTCCATTGGAACTCCGAAGTTAAGCAAGATCACGCGAGAGCAATCCCATGATAGGTGATTCATTGGGAAGTTCTTGTGTGAGTTCCCAGAAACAAAACCATGAGGACGTGGTCGGGGCCCAAAGGGAATAATATAATGCTACGGTGGAGTCGAGCCAGGAATGTGGTGGGGACCCGGGCCGGGATGTGACATATTTAATGTGAAAAAGATGCAAACTAACAAAACAAAACTACGTAATGAGCATGGACGGAGCCACCTTGAGTCTAGCGGGGACGAATGCCCCCACTCAGTTTTTTTTGTTGGAAAGCAAAATTACTCTTTCGATTGCTTATAACATTAGCATTAACTTTTTTTTCTTTTTTATTTTTATGTATTGTCTCTTTCAATACATAAAATTAAGTATTTTTGTTGGGAAAAAAAATCTCTTTCAATTGTTGGAAAAAATCACCCCCCAATTTAAAATTAAGTATTTTCTAGAAAAACACATAACAAAGTGTCCCATAAAACACTTTTATGACCCAAAAGTGATTTTTTTTTTCTCTGCCAAACACAGTAATTAAAAAATTCAGTTGCCAAAAATACTCTTAGTCTGTCAGGACTCAGAAGCAATGTTAAACATGCTAATATTAAACATTTATTATTGGATACCCGATAAAAAAAATTAACAACTAAACCATCTATCATGTAGAATACATCAAAGCATACTAAAAAAATCAAAACCCAAAAAGACAAAGGTGAAAAGAAAGAAAAATTAAAGCTGTCAGGAGTGAATGGCTTGTATTTTAGTGAAAGCAACAACCAAAGGAATTGTTACCTGAAATGGTAACAAAATAATCAGGAGTAAGAAAATAGGTGCCAAAATTGCACAATCTTTTAGCTAAACTGTAGGCAATTGAAACTGAAATATCTGAGTCCCCTAACTTATTCACTCGCCAGCATGGGTTGGGAACTGGTCAACATCCAATTCCAGTCCTTCACCTTTCCGTGTGTCTTCGGATAAGTCTTTCAGTTTCATATTTTCTTGCTTCTGTATATTTTTAACTTTTAAGAGAGTTTTAATAAAAAATTTCTGGTACTGTTTATTTTAACGAAAAATCATATTTTTACATGAAAAATCATATTTTCACTTTACGATTTATTTTGTTCTTAATGAAATTCAAAATTTTTAAGTTCTTTTCATTAGTTTTCTTGATTTTTAATATGTTTTAAAAAGCTTAATTAGCAATTTAGCACAGTAACTTTTTTTATTTTTATGGTGAACTAATCTAGTACAATAACTGTGGATTGTGGAAGCAAAGGAAGCAACACATGAAAGAGGATCGTTAACAAATAATCAAGGGAAAATCATTATCGTATATTAAGGACATACGTATTTATCTTATTCCTTGGTTTTGGGGGGTTTTTACAAGTTAAGCTTAATTAAGCAAATATTTAGCTTCAAATTGCTAAATAATCAAAGAAAAACATCAAAGTCAGATGTAAACGGAACAGATAAATTGAACACGAAAATGGCCTACATCCCCTCATTCAGATATAGGTGTCATTGGTCCGTCTCTGTAAAATCTTGAAATGATCCCTTCGTTCAGATGTAAGGGCCGCTAGTCCGTCTTTTTGAAATCTCGGCAAAAATTCAAGATCCCTTTGTTTGACTCAAAATCAAACTCTGAGTCTGCAGATGTTTCAGCTTTCAAGCAGATATGTTTCGCTTGCAACACATTTTTGTTTACCAGATGTTTCTTTTGGCGATGAAAAACTTCAAATAACAAAGCATATTAGCCTTCTCAAACATAAGATTATAAAAACAATAACAAATTAAGCTTACTTGAAGTATTCTTTAAGCCAAAGTTGTACTGCGAGAGAGAGTAAGAAGAAGCCATGAAGCCCAAGATGGATAGCGCGATACGAGGTTAAACCAAACCGAGAATGGCGCTATCCCTCCTGAGCTTAACAGGTTCTTCCACACTATTTAAACTCCTAAGCCACCAGCAGAAGAGGAAGAAGAAGACGATGAAGCAGCTTGGTAGCTAGAGCTTCTGAAATATCTGAGTATGAAGGGATATGAGTTATGGGAAGGGCAGTAGTATTTATAGCAGTAGAGAGTAGCTAAAACACAAAAATTACAAACGTCATCTCTCTCTCTCTCTTTCGGAGCCATGAAAAAGCTTGAAAAAACTACTTACTAAATAATTTAACAAATTCACTTTTGTGGTCTACCTAATATTTTTAGAACACTACTTGGCTGCTGAAGAATTCAGCAGCCAAGTTCTTTCCATATTTTTATAGGAAAACTAAGAAAATGACTCGAAAACTTTGAGTTTTAACGATAAGGACAAAATAAAGGGTAAAGTAAATAGTATCAAGATTAATTTTTTAAGTGTAAAAATGTAGTTTTTCGTTAAAATAAACAGTACCGGAAGCTTTTCGTTAAAACTTCATACTTTTATTTAGGTTTATAATATTATGGCCTTACTGAAAACGTACGTTACCTTTTTTTGTCTCCTAAAATACGTACGGTGTAATGCATACACTCAAGACTCATGAATTGGTGTCAAGCATTACATCGCTCTATATACATTTGGTTTACTAATTTTATTTATGTTTCTATTTTTGGGATTTATGTGTGATGATTTAGACTTTAGAGGGGACCCTTCCTCCTTTCAGTCTTCTTTCATCATTAGTAATATCTTTCCCTTATTAGGTTAATTCTTATGATCTATCGTTATGACATTACATATATTCACTTTAGTTAATGGAACTATCTTTCATAATTTAACTACTAATGGAAACATCTATCACATCCACCACAATGCACCATTTTCTCTCACACATAATCATCATCGTAATCAAGTCGAAAAGCATAAACTTCGACCAACAAAGCGTTGTAGATCTGGACTTCGATATCCAATTCAAACCGCTGACTTGACATCTCGAAGAGCGAGACGAGGTGCTTTGTGGGATTTTTCGACCAAATTCTATCGTTTTAGCCCAAAATCAGATTCTGGTATTTCAGGACGTTTCCTATATTTTGTTATTTGTTTGATTCCTTTTTTATTGGGTGATTTTGAGGGTATTATAAACAGATCATCTTGCCTTTGGTTTGTTGTATTATCAATTATTCAACATTAAACTTTGAGATTTTCTCATACTTTCTGGTGAATTCCAGTGCTTTTGTTCTTCAAGAGGAATGTTGTTTATTCTTCACTTTGTTACGTTGCATCACATCATTTGACTCCACCTGTAAGAAACAATTGATAATACCAGCAAGGAGCGAAGAAGTATTGTTTATTACTATGATCACTTACTGTGTTAGCTCATTGTAGTTTATTAAGTAATAGTAATTTATTGAGAACACATACAAGCTAAAAGTAAACACAATGCCTTGACTCTCAATCACTTTGATGCATATGCATAACCGATTCACTAAAAACACAAGAAAAAACTGTGTATAAATATATATTTATCAAATTGTATGTCGGTCTTAGAACTTTATCATCGTAGACTGTCAATTCACAAATGAAATGCATGTTCATGTTGCATGCATCAACATACATAAAATGTTTATTATGACATATAACATACCACCATACTAAATAGTAACACCAAATAAGAACTTCTTTAATTGAAAATGTGTGTCGAGAAATTTTTATGTGTTATTAAAATACAAGTTTGTATTTTATAGTGATCACGGTTATTCATTCTTTCAATATCTATAAAAGATTGTTGAGAATTAAAATTTATCCATGATCATAATTAAACAGATTCACATCCTATAAAGTATCGAATTCAATCATACTTTCTTTTAAAAAACGGTTGTCCACACTTTTTTATTGATCTACTTGACTTGGTTGTTGTGTCTGTGTTTAGAGTATCTTGAAAAAGCTCTTATGTAACGTGCATGTTATGATACTGTTGAAAAGTCTGTAGTCTTCAGAGTTTGGGAGTGCCCTTGGAAATTGCCAGAGTCCTGACTTTCATTTTCTGCTACCCGGAGTCCCAGGCAGGAGAGCAGTCTCCTGCTTATTACATGCCAAGAGACAAGGGGCCAGAACCCACCAGATTTCTAGACTCCCCTCACCCTCCCCCGATGCACATTCTTCCCTAAATGCCCTCCTAGGACCCCCACCTTCCTGCTACTGGTTGGAGGGTATTTCGGTCGTATTACAACTTTTAGGTCATCATGCTTTCCGGGGTAGGAATTGACGACGGAACCGAGCCATACTGTTGCACCACGCTCCCTTCAATTCAATGGGTTTGTCTTTTGGACCGCTGCATTCGCTCGTCACCACTCGTATGGCCATGGCAAAGTCAAATGCCCTATAAATCTTACTTTGACTTAAAACAAGTTTCAATTCTTGTTAAACATAAAACCCTTATAATTAAGAACATGCCAAATCAAAATAGCTATATTAGTGACTACGTATTTCAAGATGCTAGTACATAAATGATTGCCTTTTTATTTTTTATTTTTTATTTTAAATCTTTATAGGTTCACAGTTAATAATCAAGCACTATGCCCAACATTTTACAGTATAAATATTCGGTAAGATTACCTAATCATTTGGATAGTCCGATCACATAAAAGTAATAATGTATTCAACTTTTTTTTATTACAAGCGATATTTAACATAATTTATTAATAGAAAAGCGTTTGAATTCCGAATACTGTTAATTAAACAAAGAAACCAAAACTATTGAAGGAATCTACCACTTGCAAAACACACTCAATTTTGATCACACTAGAACACACGATGATTTTGCCTTCAGCAACCCTACCCAAGTATATTTCTTTCTTACATGCTTTGCGAGTTTGGTTACTGGTTAGTTGGATTTGGAGGTTGGGACTTGACCACTTGACTACTAGATTTGGCACCTTTTTTTGGGTTTTATAAACGTCCCTTTTGTGCGCTAGATTCTACACACACATGCGATACTGGTAATTATGCTAGTTTTCTTCTAAGCACTTCCTCATCCCTTTTCTAATGCGATACAGCTGAAAAGAAACCTCACCTTCTGGTCTTTCAACGGAAGCTGTTCCATCAAAACTTGTTTTTCTTTATAATTTGAGCTAATTAAACCCTTGTGACCACGTGTCCCACTGTCTTCCTTATTATATCATCATTAACTTACTATTTTTTAAGCAAATTGCAAGAATCTGCTGCTAATTAAGTTAGAAATTCCCTCTCGTTAGACCATCTCCAATGGTTGGGCTAAAAGCCAAATATTTTAGCCCGAAAAATTTAGCTTTTAGCCCAGAAACAATTTTTTTGCTCCAATCGTTATAGCCTAAAATTTTAGCCTGGGATTATTAAAGAATAAACTTAGGCTTTTTTTTTTTCTTAAGTTAATTTTTTTAAAAATAAATAAATATGTAGACTATCGTAAATTAATTTTATGAACATTTTAATCTAAAAAAATTTAAATTCCGATAAATATTTTCACTCTGTTCAGTGAAGCCCACACCGATTTTTGGGCTAAATTCTGGGGGGAATTTGACATTGGTTTAGCATTTAGCCCAAATTTTTCCCTTGGGTTGGAGTGAGTTTGGGAGGAAATTTTGGAAAGTAATTTGACTTTTAACCCACCATTAGAGATGGTCTTATAAAGGTTTTCTTAAACAAATCAATCGGCCCGAACGATTGTCGGTAAAATGATGAGTTTTGTGAGAGTGAGATTGCAGGGCCAGTATTAGTGATGAAAACGGTGATGGTGGTGGCCATCTCAGGAGGACCATTGATCGCTGTCAATGTGGGAAACTGGGGGGCCATATAGATCCATCTCATGATCTATCTAACAGAATTAGATTCGTGTTCTTATAGAGTTAACACGATTGAAAAAGTCACTTAAAAGCCACCCACATGTGTTTTACGCCCAATCATTAAGAAAACACATGCTCATTCATGTTACCGCGATTGTTAGTACATAGTTGATGCTAATTCTCCATAAATAGTAAGTTAGGCTTTTTACCTATGTACGTCAATTTTGTTACAGAAAATTTTCATTATTGCTTTCCATAGAGGTGTGGGCCGTGTCTTACTCCAATACGGCTACCATTCCTGAAGTAGCTATAGAGCACCGCTTTAGTAAGTTAGTATCTAACCAATTAACAAAATACTAATCTTTATCTTAGTAAGTCATTGTCTCACTAACTAGCTAATCAGATATAAATTATACTAACGATTAAGTATTGACGAGTGATTGAACAACTTGTGATTTGAAAACATTCACTTGCATTAAAGGGTGACAATTGGACTAAAAGTGTGACTGATTAACTGTACCATATTTCTTCCCTAAACATGATAAACGAGTCAAATTTGATAACCATTCAAGTATTCAACCATAGGTGTTTTAAGCTTTTAATCAAACGTGATTAAAACTAACAAAACTTGTTATTTCCATGCGTGCAGTCGACAAGTCAAGTGGACCACGTTGAAAGCACCCACAGAGAGAGAGAGAGAGAGAGAGAGAGAGAGAGAGAGAGAGAGAGAGAGAGAGAGGGCGTGATAGTAGG
>JADOBS010303314.1:0-17900 GCA_015708375.1 Cydonia oblonga
AAAAAAAAATGATAAGCAACATGTGCGATGCTAGACCTACGCCTGCAATTGCGTCAATAGTTGTCTAGCAAGTACCTGAGCACCTGCGTATGTGAAAGAAGTAGAGAAGTAGCTACACAACAAATTTCACGTGGGTGGGCCTCATTTCCCATTCAAAACAACCATTAGGCTCCACCAAATTGAATATCAAAGTGCTCGACAAATAAGATTATAAAAATAATAAGAATAGTATTTAATAAATAAGAATGTCGAAATGGCTACAAGATTCCTATCCATTTTGTTGCAGTCATATTTAGAATATAAATGTGATTGTGCAAATCCTAGTATATTTAGAGATATCTTTGAATATTCCTTTTAGTAGTTAATATCCTATTTGAGTTGTAATCCTAAAAGGGTAATGATTTAACCTATCTTACTACTATAAATAAAGGCACAATGAGGGTGATACAACACACACCTCACAATTAAATCTCTCTCTTCTTTATCTTATTGCGGGCAGCCTCCCCCTCTCTATTCCTTTAGAATAGTTCAATCAAATAGGCCTACAACATGTTATCAACATGCTTTCTTCTACAAAATTTAAAGGCTTTTATTTGTTTTTTCCAATCAGATACGCTTAAAATAAAGTAAGATATTTGAAACATCCACGTAGCATAAAAACATTCTCCATGATAAATGAACCCTCTATATTTATATTTTCCTTCCGATATATATATTGTATATGATTCATATATTTGTCTATATATATACATACATATATATACATACATATATATATACATACATATATATACATACATATATATATATACATACATATATATACATACATATATATATACATACATATACATACATACATATACATACATACATATACATATATATATATATACACGCTTCATGCATTACTCAAGTATTTTGCAATGTGGAATTTGTGAGTCAAAGCATATAAATAAATTAGAAACAATTTAGGGTTTTTCAAACCCTAAAGATGTCGAAAAAAAATCTGGGAATTATGCGGCACGGTTGCCGCATCACCGTGGCACCACTGCCGACCACCGTAGCTGGTATGTAGCCCGGTCGCGTGGAGCAAATCATGAAACAACGCCGTTTGATGCCTTAGACCATAAGGCATCAACCCTTTAGGCTTTGCTGCTCACGCCAGACAACCCAGGCCATATGCCTGATAAGGGTTACACGGCCTTGAAGCCCTCATCCCAAGCCGAGACAGCCTGCAGCTTTCTTAGCCATGTCCCTTATGTTCTTGGCCTAACTCTAGCAGCCCAGAGTTGCTAGGCTTTTCTTGAACCATGATCAGGCTTGCCTGCAGCAACCTATTGCTTGATGGGCTTCGCCCTAGCTCTCAACCCAGTTGCCCACATCTTTTGTTGCTAGGCTTGACTTGCCCCGATCCAAAAGCTGACTCCAACTTCGGTTGGGCTTCACGAGCGCTAACCTGCAAGCCAGCCTTCGGCTAGGCCAGCTCTCTAAGCCCATTTTAGCCCAAACCAACAACTTTTGCTGTTGGACTCACCCAGACCACACGCCCCGAAGCCTGCAACCGAACTGCAGATCTCCATGTTGTTACAGCCCACTTTTGGCTAGGCCTCATTATTTTTTCGACCCGATGCCAATTTTTGGCATCCTTGCGTTATAAATTATGCCCAAATATTTTTTTGGGGTACTTTGGTTTAAACTAATTAATTTTAATTATCAATTGGTTTAACACCAACTGAAGCTAATATAACTTGTCTATCATTATTTTGCTTCCACGATCAACCCAATTTTGTCCCGATCTATTGAATTAATTAAAAGTGATCTGCAGTCCATTAATTTGATAATTAATCCAAAATTATTGACCTAAATATCACTTTTGGGCATTAACAATTCAATAATTTATTTTTATACTTTGAACCATTAACATCCTTTCGTAATCTCGAAGCTCTCACACTTGAGTTCCTAAAGCAACTCAAATCCATTACACTTAAATCAGCATATTCATTATGTGTTCTTGCAAAAACTCTCCTTTATGAACTGATCATTCATAAAACTAAATTTGAACCTGTCTTTTCATATTTAGTATCTTTGAAACTCGAAGTTTTCATTCAAAACTTACCACATGAAACCTGTAGCTTTCATGCTTAAATTAAACCAATACATGTCTATAAAACCTGAATGTTCTACAATGTATGCCTATGGATTACCATATGACTAACCACGTTTTGTTGTACCTTCTGTTTTAGGGACATGTCGAACTTGAACAAGATCGATTTCGCCGCTCTTGAAGTCTCTGGAAGAAACTACCTGAAGTGGGTTCAAGACGTGAAGCTCAATCTTACTGCAAATGGTATTAGAGCCATTATCGAGGCACCTACCAACGAAAAAACCTGCTGATGAACCTCAGAAAGTTACTGCAACGATCTTCATTTGAAGACACATCCATAAGGCACTGCAAACCGAGTACCTTGCTGAGGAGGACCCACGCACCATCTGGTTTACTCTGGCCGACCGTTTTGATCACCAGAAAGATATTTACTTGTCTGAAGCAAGTCACGACTAGCAGCATCTACGCTTCCAAGACTTAAGTTCATGAATGAATACAACTCTGAAGTTTGTAGAATTCGATCACTGCTTAAGTTCTGTAAAATGGACTTAACATAAGCAAATCTCCTAAAGAAAACCTATTCGACCTTTCATGCCACCAATATTCTCCTACATCAACAATATAGGGCACAAAAGTTCACCAAATTTTTGGATTTGATCTTTGTTTTACTTCTCGTTGAAAAGCAAAACGAGCTTTTGATGAAAAATCATCAAGCTAGACCCACTGGCTCGAACGCTACGCCTGAAGCGCATGCGACAAATTCTAGCAGCCATAAACGACGAAAAAATCATCGTAGCCGTGGTAATGGGCGAAAAACCCAACCATGGGCCCAAGGTCAATAAAGCCAAGGCCCAACCAAAGGGGGGAATTTGACCTAAAAGCATCAACCTCTTACCCTTAAGGCCCCACACTTCAACAACAAGGGAAAATCTACCGTTCAATCGGCTTCCACTGAAATGGACATGTGCTACCGTTGTCGATCAAATGATCATTGGTCATGCATATGCAAAGTTACCCTCGAGGCTATTGCCAAGTATCATTCCCGTCGTGAGTCTAACTTTGCCCATGTGGAATATCCAGAAGATGTTACAACATCCACGGAGATATCAGATTTTCAGGAGGCATCAACTTCTATGGACGAATAAGTTTTATTCTTCTAGACATGTTTTTAGGTTGTTTTTACCCCTAGTGGCCGAACCCACTAGGAGTGGCTGGACCCTTTCTTATTTTTTAGGTTTCTGGTTTAATTTTTGGACAATTTTTCTAAGTATTTGAAATAATTTGTTTGGTTTTGGTTTGTTTTGAATTATGGATAATATTTCTCGAATTGATTAATTGAATGAATGGAATTATATTTATGCATGTGACCAATTCAATCAATTTATTTCTTGGTATGTCCAGTGAGGAAGTTAGTTGTGGCTGATAGTGCTACTACGCACACCATATTGCTTGAGCGACATTGTTTTACTAACTTTGTACCTAAGAAAGTACCTCTGACAACCCTCTCAAGCTCATCCAACCTGATTGAAAGATACGGAAAGGCCCGTATAATGTTGTTTAATGGTACCGTCTTAATCATTAAAAAGGCCATCTATTATCCACGTTCCGGAAGAACGTTGCTGAGTTTTACAGATATTAGATGATCAATATCATATTGACACCACTGAATAGAATGATTCTGAATTTCTTTGTATCATTTCTTAGGAGTATGGCCAGAAGCATATTCACGAGAAGTTAGAACGTCTCCCGAGTGGGTTGTACATCACAACCATTCGCGGCATAGAAGCCCACCATGTGGCCGACCCTATGCCTGAGTTCCAAAGCACTTTACATCTTTGACATGACCGTATGGGACATCCCGGACATGACATGATGCGATGTATCCTCAAATCATCACATGGGCATCATTTACCTCCCTACGTTGAATTTCCGCCATGCAAAGCTTGTTCTTTAAGGAAGTGAATACTCAACCTTCACTTACAAAGATTATTCACAGCCCTCCTAAGTTTCTTCAGATGATTCAAGGGGATATTTGTGGACATACCCAACCAATATACAGACCATTTTGATACTTTATGGTGTTGGTTGATGCATCGACATGTTGGTCACATGTCTGCTTCTTGTCCACACACAATGCTGCATTTGAGAAACTCCTAGCACAAATTATTAAGCTAAGGGTTCACCACCCTGATTATCCGATCAAGTCAAATCAACTAGATAACGCTTGAGAGTTTACGTCACAGACTTTTGACGATTATTGCATGTCAGTTGGGATTGAAGTCAAACACCCTGTACCCCATGGTCACACCCAAAACAGCCTGGCAGAAGCTTTCATCAAGCGCCTTTAATTGGTAGCTCAGACTTTGGTTATGCGAACCAAACTGCTGGTATTATGCAATATTGCACGCAACTATGTTGGTCTGCCTGAGGCCCACATACCCAACCACATTCATCGTTACAATTGGTTATTGGATACGAGCCTGATGTCTCCCATTTACGTGTGTTTGGGTGCGCAGTTTATGTGCTAATAGCGTCGCCATTACGTACCGAAATAGGTCCTCAGAGAAAAATGGGAATTTGTGTCGGTTATGATTCGCCATCAATTATTAGCTATTTAGAGCCCTTGACAGAAGATCTCGCCATCAATTATTAGTTATTTAGAGCCCTTGACAGAAGATCTCTTTACTACATGTTTTGCGGATTGTCACTTTGATGAGACAGTTTTCTTGTCATTTTGGGGAGATAAGCATGCTAACGTTCCTGGAGAACGTCGCGAATTGTCATAGTATACTCCCACTATGTCTCATTTAGATCTCCGTATTGCCTAGTTTGAAATTGAGGTGCGACAAATTATAGATCTTGAGAAAACTCGATATTGTCTTGGTCTGGAGATGAAGCATTGTTCGGATGGAATCCTAGTATATCAATCAAACTACACCCAACAGGTGTTGTTACGTTTTAATGAGGATAAAACGAAGCCTTCAAGTACTTCTATGGTCTTTCGGACTTTAGTTGCTAAACAGGATCCCTTCAGTCCAAAGGAGGATGAGGAAGAGATTTTGGAGCTTGAAGTTCCATACCTAAGTGTAATTAGGGCTTTGTTGTACTTGGCTGAATGCACTAGACCCGACATTTTCTTCGCTATTAATCTTTTGGCTAAATATAACAATGTGCACTGTAACATCCCACATCGACCAACAAAGAATGGGTGATGTGCCTTATATGTACATGCCCACCTCTATATAGCATGAGGTCTTTTGGGAGCTCACTGGCTTCGGATTTAATAGGAACTCCGAAGTTAAGTGAGATCGCACGAGAGCAATCCCAGGATGGCTGACCCACTGGGAAGTTCTTAAGTGAGTTCCTAGAAACAAAACCATGAGGGAATGGTAAGCCCAAAGCGAACAATATCGTGCTACGGCGGAGTTGAGACTGAGATGTGACACGCCCACACGCAGAATCTGGAATGATGTTAAAGACATTTTCTGCTACCTCAAGGGTACGATGGATTTGGGCTTGCTCTACACCCACGAATCCTCGAGAGGAACCGTCGCCCCCTCGATTCTCGAGTTGATTCCCGCCTTGTTGGTTAAGTAGATGCTGGATATTTGTCTAGCCCACATAGGACACGTTCTCAAATGGGTTATGTCTTTACTGTTGGAGACACCGCTATATCTTGGAAGTCTACCAAGCAAACACTAGTTGCGACTTCTTCGAATCATGTTAAGATCCTCGTCCTGCATGAAGTATCGCGTGAGTGTTTTTGGTTGAGAATAGTCATGGAGCATATTCGAAGCATTAGTGGTCTTACTTTTGTCGTTGACCTTCCTACGACGATCTTTGAAGACAATGCAGTGTGTAACGAACAGTTAAAGAAGGGATACATCAAGGAAGACAACACCAAGCGCCAAAGTTCTTTTATTCTCATCAACAACAGTAACATCAGAACGTTAAAGTCAAGCAAATCCATTCCCAGGACAACGTGGCCGATCTCTTTACCAAGTCATTGCCCAAGTCTACTTTTCAAAAGCTCGTCCAAGGAATTGGTATGCGTAAATTATCTGAGTTGAATTGCTTGTAGTTCTCTTATTTGGAAATTATGTCTAACCCAGGGGGAGTATCCTGAAGCATACTCACTTGATCTTAATGTACTATTTTTCCTATGATTAAGAATATTTTTCTCACTGGGTTTTTGCTACCTAACGAAGTTTTGATGAGGCACCCATCCTGGGATGATGTTACTCCGTTGAGTTCACTACTTTCGTCCTATTTGACGTTTGTTTTAGACATTATGCATACTTCTCACTTTTCTCCTTAGTCTATGGGTCACTTGCCTTAGGTTTTACCATAGCAAGGTTTTGTGAGTTTTACTACCAATGCATACTTTCTTTAAATTTGAGACTCGCATTCGCCCGTTGTGTCACCGACTTCATCAACTGTTCTATCTCATATACTGAAGATCTAATGCGATGTTTTGTTTAAGTATTTACATACTCAATGAGGAGTGTTGCAACCATATTTAGAATATGAATCTGATTGTGTAAATCCTAGTGTATCTAGGAATATCTTTGAATATTCTCTTTAGTAGTTATTATCCTATTAGAGCTGTAATATTTAAAAGGTAAGGATTTAACATATCCTAATACTATAAATAAAGACATAATGGGGTGATACAACATACACCTCACAATTAAATCTCTCTTTTCTCTCTCTTATTGCCGCCGGCCTCCCACTCTCTATTCCCTTAGAATAGTTCAATCAAATAAGCCTACAACACATTTTACACATTTTTTCTTAACATCTGTCATTTAATTTATTTAAATTTATTCGATGGAACGAATATAAACTAAAAAAGCCTATAGAAAGTAAAAACGAGGGTATGTATAACACTATTTTGTTTACAAAAATCTCAAAACTTCAAAACGGGAATTAGATCCAATTCGGATTCAATTGTGAGGACATCTTAGCATTCAGATTCAATTGCAGTCAGAAATCATTTGATATTTTTTTTATTTAAAATTAAATACAAATAATATATGATAAAAACTGATCACATAATGTACGATAAATGATTAGGATGTAGAAATTTCTAGGATCTCCACAAATGAATTCACAGAGGATCCTCTTCCTTCAACACCAACCCAAAACCTCACAACACCACCAAAAAATCCAAAAACATAAAGGTGAAGCATCTTCCCGTCCCTTCCTCCCATCTTTCCCGAGTAACAAAAACAAACAGAAAGCAGCACAAGCAACAACATTTAGCAAGAAAATAAAAATAAATACAAAAACCCAACAAGCTACGTTACAATCTCGACGCCATGGATGAGTACGACATACAATCTCTCTCTCCCTCTCTCAGATTTTGGCTTCAGAAATTGACCTCTGAAACGAAAAATTAATCATCTTTCTGTGCTTTTTGTCTTGATTTCCAGATCTGACGGCTACCCAAAAGAGTGCTACACCCAAGACGGCCAGAGAGTGGTGTCGTCATCGTCAACGACGAGCGTGCACGTCACGGCGCTGGACGGCCTGGTCAACGTCAACTCACTCTTTACCATCGCCGTCTTCGTGGGGCTCTCCCTGACAACTCCGGGACAGAGGAGCCTCGAGAACCGGACATCCTGCGACGCCGGGATCGACGTGGCGAAGAAGCTGCTGGTGTTCGAGGTCGTCTCCTTCAGCTTCTTCCTGTTCTCGTCGCTGGTGGCGCAGGGACTGAAGCTGGCGATCAACCTGCTCAACAGCAAGGACGTCGACGAGGCGTTCCGGGCCCACATCAGTCTGAAGGCGTTGAGATTCGGGATGTTGGGGTCCGCTTTCGGATCGGTCATGGGTTGTGTGTTTTTGGTGCTGTCGATGGTGAATGTGATTCAGATCAGGCTGGGGATGCTGTCGTGTGGCAGCAAATCCGCCGTCCATTCCGTGGCGGCGCTTGTTGTATTGGTCACGACGGCGCTTCTGGTCTATATTTCCACTGCTGTTTATGCTTTTCTTCACTAGCTGCTGAATCCGATTTTATGTTTATGTAAGTTTCTTGTTCGATACCATCAAGATTGTATATTTTTTAATCTGAGTTGCGACGGTATTTCAAGTCGATCATGCGCACGCTCTCTCGTTGCAGGGAAATTCTTCTCCTTTGTTTGAGATCTTAGGTGACCCTGTTTTGGTTGAGAGTGAATCTTGAAAAGATGGTAACTTGGAATGGAAATTGCTTCACCTGACTAATTAAACAGTTGATGTTGGTAGGAAACTGGGATTTAGGGTTTATGGGTTACATATGTTTGGAGAGGAACTTGCCTGCATAGGCGATGGCCTGTGGCGATCTCGCAAGCCAATCACGACCGGCGTGATTACCTTGGGATACTGACACATTAGCATCCCATTGCAAAGCTGTCATTTCACTCGAATTAGCTGCTGATGCAAAATATGGATTAAATTTGTATGACACCATCAGATTATGTAGAGTACGGTTTTTAGTGTCAGTTGCTGGTCTATTTTGTTTGTACGAGGTTTCTTACTGTCGGGACATGGCAGTATGTTTAGCTTGCTTAGCTGTTGTATGGTGCCGCCCTTCCCGGACGCGCTCGCTCCTCTGATTATGTTCCGACGGAGGCCAAGGTGGCACCACAGAGCTCTTATATGTGTCTCTCATGTCGATACTTAACCGAATAGCGTAGCAGAAGCCATGTAGGAGCCTCAACCGTGTCAACTGCGAGAAATATTGGCCGGTGTACTGTGCAGCGTTGGTTGATATTGTTAAGAAGAGATCCTCTCCATATCTCTTACACCAAAGTCACCGGATCAAGTGATCCGGATCTTTCAAATTTCATCCAACAATCCACCTGTTTTGATCCCTTAAAAGCTATAATAATTTGAAAAATCCGGATCACTTAATTCGGTAACTTTAGTGAAAAAGATCTGAAGAGGATCTCTTCTCGATATTGTTATCGGGGATTCCTGCCCCCTCATAGGCTCGTGACAACACCCGTGAAGTGCTATGCCGGCCCCCTCAACATCATGCGCACCCTCTCTATATGACATTTTGCGTCAACTCAACGGAACAGTCCAAAGGATTGACATGTTCATCAGTTGGGCATTTCGATCTCCCGACTGACTGGTGAAGTAAACCTTGGTCTTGCATTTGAGAACTCGTTTTGTGTTTAACATTTCCACCGGAATTTGATGGAGAAAGTTGAGGTTCGACTATAAAACTAATTTACAATACAAAAAGTAGACTAACTTATAAGTCTCTCATTCTTTTAATGTGGGATTTATTCTCTCAAACTTGTGCTTGACGTGGGACTAGAGCTTCCACAAACTACTAGAAACTAGCACTTAAATCCCAATTTATTTTTAGGACCCTCTTGATTTATAATATTATTTGTTAGCCATAAAATTATGATCTGAAATTTCTTGGGACAAAGAAAGAGCATATAACATGGAAGAAGCCGTTACGCTTAGAAGGCACAAAACCTATAAGCAAAGAAATAAGTTGTTTACACGTAAATCCAACAAGAAGTGAGGAGGAGAGCAAAAGAGGGTAACCCGATGGGATTTTTCAAGCTTAGGTACTGCAACTTGATGGGTCAAGTTTGGCGTGCCCTGACCCATCTCGAACCTGAATTCTCGTAGCCAAATGTTCTGTTTCTGAGCTCCTCCCTTTGTTTACGTTCCTTGATTTTTCAATCGAGTGACTAGAAAAAGAGACCGAAGGAAGAAAACCGGGTTACAAAAAAGTCTACGGAGTTAAAAGGTCTTGCTACTCGTAGGTATAGTCTCTGTACAAACTAGGGTAAATAGACCAAAAAAAAAGAACTTTAACGAAAAACCATATTTTTATACTAAAAAATCAATCCTGATACTATTCACTTTACCCATTATTTTGTCTTTATCGTTAAAACTCAAAGTTTTCAAGTTCTTTTCATTAGTTTTCCTAAAAAAAAATACAAAATAAAAAACAAAGAAGGAAAATAAACAAAGAAGGAAAATTATTAGTACATGGCGCTTTACCGCAGTGACAGAAAACAATCATGCCTACGGACCTTGGTGATCGTTCGATCCCCTCTGACTCCCTCTCTCCCCTAATAACAATCGACCCACTATCGCTATCGCTTGTCACAAAAAGAAAGCAAATTACTGGGTAATTCAGTTTCTAATCAACCTAAAACTAAGATTTACAGTTTTACTGTTTAACAAGTCAATAGTCTAAACTACTCTAGCCTACGGGGAGGGGGATTAGAACTCAGAGAGCATGCACACTGTCTTAACCAACTAGTCTAACCCACATGTGCATATTTCCAATCTTGACTGCAAGGAATAGCATAAGAACGGAGCTGAACTAATCGAGCAGGCTCTTAACCTTTTGAAGGTGCTACCCTCTTTGATTCGATTTCTTTCACGCTTTGGACTATACCGTCAATGTCTCTCGACAGGTGATTGGAATGCTGTTCCATCTCCCTCAAAACCATATCAAGCTGTTCTTGATAGGTGGCAGACCTTTTTCGCTCACGTTGTAGCTCAGCAGTCAACTCCCGAATTTTCAGGTCCTTTTCATCCTGGAACAAACCAAAAAGCAAATCAATGGTAAATATCGATTGTTATTGGAAATACTAACAGAATGGAAAGAACTCTTCCCATGCCGCCACAAACATGCATCAGGTATCTGCTAGATGGCTTTAACAAGCCCCGATTAAATATATAAAACGTCACTGTAACCACTGTAAACTAGAGCACATTACATGTACAACATTTACCGTAACCGCGATAAGCTATAGCACAATACCAAAAGAAACCATCAAAACTTGAACTGCACAGAATCCAGACACCTACATCTCACAAAACGGCCTGAGAAGCAATTACATATACCACACGAGGCGACTTGTACAAATTCTAATAACGGTACCAAAATAATTTATGAAAACTTCTTTATTACTTCTTGAGTAAACTTACAAAGCTAAGGACCCATTTGATAAACATTTTGTTTTTAGTTTGTAGTTCTTACTTTTTGTGCTCGAGAAGGGAAAGTATATAGGCGAAACAAGGAATGGAGATGGATGAAGGGAGGCAGTGTGAGGGCGGAGGGAGAAATGTAGATTATATGAAAACAAAAACGTGAAAGTGAAATCAACTTAAAACTGTTTTCCTTAGTTTTCATTTTGTTTGTCATTTTCATACTCATTCCTTTCATTTCTTCCACCCTCCTTCCTTTACCCTTCTTTATTTCTCCTTTCCTTTCTCCCACAAGTGCTTCTCTATCTGTACCACCAAAAATGAAAAGTAAAGCGAAAAACAAAGTGGTTACCAAACAAGTCTTACGTTTTAGATTGAACATCAAAACTGGTTTTAACAATTTGGAGGTGATAGAACATGGGTTGCCTAACATGAAGTTGAGAAATATATGAACTATAATCTTTGAACTATGAAAACCATAAGAATGACAGCATCGAGTAACCTGTTCAAGCAAGGGGCATCTGCTAACTTCATCCACAAACCAGAATTCCAATTAATATCATCTAAAATGCATAAGCAAAAAGTAACTTTCCAGCTTGCAAACGCTCCAAACCACTTCCAGACAACAGATACTAGAACATCTGATGCACTTTCAAATACAACGAACATAAACTAGATAATTGACCATCAGTAAACAAACTAACTAAATCAACACAAATCACAATGCATCTGTCTTACAAATAAACCTATAGGCCATAAAAGAGCAACTAAAAAAATGCAGATAAGAAGCACTCACTGGTGTTTGAGACAGAAGCATACTGCGGCGACCATTTGCAGGTGTACCTACTAGTGGATGGTTATGCTCCTTTATAAATCGTGTTACGACCCATTTCCCTGACTTGTCTTTCTTTACCACAATCAATGCTTTGCACCCTTCTCTGGTGATTGCTCGAGGCTTCCTGTTCTCAGTTCTTTTGGCTCGCGTCTTGCGAAATCCCTCTTTATTACACACAAGCCTACGCCAAACTACCTTACCATCGCGCATTGATCTCCGGAAGGCATCAACTCGCATAATGAAACCCACCTGTGTTGCATACATATCATAGAACACCTTGGCAGCCTCTTCAGTTTCAAACTCCATACCCACAAACGGTTCCGCATCCGAGTTCCCCTCAGATGTGACTGCATCTTTCCCATTGGAACTCTCTAACACGTCCTCATCCTTGCTCGTAGAAAGTTCTTCATCATCCACTGCCAAATAAGCATTGTGATAAGACTCCATCTAAGGTTCTAACTTCCAAAATTCAAGCGAAAAAAAGTAATTTTGCGACGAAAAATTGTGATCTTTTATACCAAACTAGTTTTCAATTACCTAATAAATTGCACAAAGTCTCACATCATAGTGTAACCAAGCAAAACCCTACTAAATTCATTTTACCAATGATTCTGACCACATATGCTGAATAACACACATATCTCAAATATCCACCGGAAAACAGCACTTGGGTTGTGTTTGGCTGCCGAGAAAATACTAACAGACTGGAAAACTGAGAACAACCCAAAACTGGGGTTGCTGAATTCTAAGTTACCCACATCTTATAGTCCTCTACTTTTTCTCAGCTGTCAAACAGATTAAGGAAATTCCAAAAACAGCAAAACAACACAATCATAGGTTTACACTAAGGGCAGATTAACAAATGATTAAGAAATTAAAGAGTGTGAAAATGCTAAGAGAAAATGATTAACTCACTTGTTTTGAAAGAGAGATCGCGACCCAACAGTTTGCTTGGCTTCTGCAATAGAGAGGAAGCAAAAAGGGGCGAACCTTTTGCTTCTTCTGGTTTTGGGAGGTGGCGGGCACGGCGCAGATGGCAGATGGAATGATCCACTGCGGCGAAAGAACTGCGTATTTCTCTACGGATTACCTCCTTTCCTCTTCTTAACTTTCTTTTCTTTTCTTTTTAAAAATCTAATTTTCCATTTATGTTTTTATTTGGCATATACAATTATCCATTTATGTTAGTTCTAGAGAAATAACTTAAATACTCTAATTTTTATTTTTGACAAAAATACAAACACCCTCCCTCATCTCAGATCATGCAAGAAGAAAGGCAATCAAGAAGAAGAAGATAATATGGCCACATATAGATTCTGTTTTTTCCAAGCAGAGTACAGACGTTTGTTTCTACTATCTACCTCCAAACTAACTAAAATATGGCTTTTTTACTCGGTAGTCGGTACGCTATTTAACACTGTCTCATTATAAATTTCTCATGTATTTGATAAAATTAGCGTACACACTTGATAGTGTAAAATGTCTCCATCGCTAACCAAGGTCAAAGGATCATAGGGCTCGTTTTAATTATGTCATAAAAAACCATCTTCAACCGAGGGCTAAATGGTTATAGTGTCACATCCCCGTCCGGGGTCCACCACATCCCGAGCCCGCTCCACCACCTTAGTACGACTTGTCCGCTTTGGGCCCCGACTATGCCCTCACGATTTTGTTTCTGGGAACTCACATGAGAACTTTCCAGTGGGTCACCCATCATGGAAGTGCTCTCATGCGCTACTCGCTTAACTTCGGAGTTCCTACGAAACCCGAAGCCAGTGAGCTCCCAAAATGCCTCGTGCTAGGTAGGGATAGGAATATACATATAAGGATCACTCCCTCTGGGCGATGTGGGATCTTACAATCTACCCCCTTAGGGGCCGACGTTCTCGTTGGCACACCACGGCCATAGTTAGGCTCTGATACCAAATTGTCACATCCTGACCCGGGGACCACCACATCCCGGGCCCGCTCCACCACCGTAGCACGATATTGTCCGCTTTGGGCCCCTACTACACCCTCACGGTTTTATTTCTAGGAATTCACACGAGAAATTCCCAGTAGGTTACCCATCATGAGAGTGCTCTTACGCACTACTCGCTGAGCTCCCAAAAGGCCTCGTGCTAGGTAGGGATGATAATATACATATAAGGATCACTTCCCTGGGCGATGTGGGATCTTACACATAGGGCCAAACATAATTTATTATTTAAAAACTACAACTTAAATTCAAATCCAACTTAAATTCGTTTATGTTGTTTAATGTTGTTTCATATTGTTTAATTTTGTTTCATGTTACTTAATTTAATTTAATGTTGTATAATGGCTTAGAAAGTTATAGGAAAAGAAAAAAAATAGAATTTCAAAAAAATATGAAACAAATTTTGTAAAATAGAAGTTATAGGAAAAAAAATAGATTTAAAAAAATATATGAAACAAATTTAGTAAAAGAGAAGTTACAGGAAAAAAAATGGAATTTCAAAAAAATATGAAACAAATTTTGTAAAATAGAAGTTATAGGAAAAAAATAGAATGAAGTGAGATAGTATGGAATTGTGAAAATTATGTGAGAAATAGTGTAGGAATGACTTAGGTATTTATAGGAAAAAAAGGTTTAAATTCATTAAAAAAAAATTGAATACAACGGCTAGTCAGCTAGTCGTTGGATTCAAATTTTTGTTTAAGATATATTTATATTAAATAAATAAATATATTCATGTCAGTTATAACTGACAGGAATACTCAGCCCTCTGCCCAGCCCGGGTTGGCTGGCTAGATTGGGCCAACCCTTTGGCCCTTTCAAATTTTGTGGGGCCCACGAGCCCTCTGGTCTAACCCTCGGTTGGAGATGATTTTCGGTCTTCTGGCCCAATGGACCATTCGGTTGGAGATGGCCTAACAATCCTAGTAATTGTTGGACATAACTCAACAATCAATGATAAATGTACATACAGATAAATTCGAATATGCTAACAAACACTAAATTACAACTGAATATATTGACAGAGTATGAAGCAAAGAAGATAATCTTTAAACAAGTAAAAATAATAAACTTTCTCTGCAGAAGGAAAACCCCAAAGCAAACCATCTCATAGTCACCGACCCTAGCCTTTAGCTTTAGGATCGGTGGCAGCCCCCTGATTCTCTTGTTTTCTGCTTTTCTTCATCCCTTCTTCTTCTTCTATGTTTTCGTCTGAAGTTTATTTCACCTTTCTGAGCTCTTGTCTCAGTTTTGGACCTTCTCCTCACTCAATGGTAGTTCATCGCCAAACCCACCTTCCCTCCCCATCGCACCCTTCTTTCCTTCCTTCCCTTTGCTCCCCCTCATATTTTCCAACCTTTAATTAGAAATTAAGTCTCGAGGTGTTGGGCTCTGTCTTGACACTAAAGCCAACCCACACAACTCACTACCGATTCTACTTGCCGAAAAAATTAGACGAAGTGTGGAATGATTCACGTTGGAACAAAGGTATTTTGCACACCCCATTCACCCTCCCCTTCCTCCTGTTACGGTTTGTGTCCTTTCTTGCAGGTGTTGTTGCGGTTTTGGTTCTTAGAGGATGGATTCTGTACAACCTTCTTAGATCTAGCTTTTGGTTAGGGTGCTTTCTGCAGTTTAGGGTGATGTATTCCTTTGTGGCAACTGTTGTGGTGGTGGCAACGATGGTGGCTGCCGTTGTGCTGATGGAGATTAGGGTTTTGTTGTTGTTTTTTCTTACTTTGCCTACATGCCTAAGTGTATGTGAGCCTCCTGCTATGTATTGGGTTATTGCTATCTCTTTGCTTGGGCCTGTTTTTATTTTATGTCTTGCTTTTCTTATGTAGGGTTTTATGTTTTTTTTTTTGTTTTGGTTGGGTTTAGGCCTATCTTGCACAGATTGTAATCTCCCCTTCATAAATGAATCTTTATTTTTGACCTAAAAAAAGTAAAAATAATGATCGAGGCTTGCGTACCGCAATGTCCTTAAAACATAATTTCATCACTACTCAGTGCTTGTAATTCGATGGACATTTGCTTCACCAGGATTCAACGATCAAACCAGGATTCTAGCACCGAAAAACTTGGTTTGAACATGTATGAATTTGGGATGCAACTTTTGGGAGGCATCTTCTCGTAGGGATGCATTGCTCTTTGGCGTTCTTTCGATGTCTCGGACTTCATCTGAAAGGATAAGTCTGTTGGTTTAAAAAATAAGGAAAACTAATGAAAATGGATTGAAAAGTTTTAGTTTTAATCAAAAATCATGTTATAAGTTTTGTTTAATGAACAAGACCCATATTAAAGTAGTTCAACTAAAAATGGCCCAACTATAATAAATTATGATTTGTTGATTTTACCCCTAACTTTTTTAGGTTGAGTTCCAGATTTTCGTCGTTAATGGAGTTCATCGTTGTTTTGCATACATTTTTCTTTTTCTTTGAAACAAAAATATAGATCCTCATGCTATTTAATTTATATTTTGTATTATTTCGTTGAAATGTGATCGTCGTTATTATTCATAGTGTATTCGAGGTACCCTTTTTTTAATTTTTCTTCATCAGTGGACTTCATTGTTTTTTTCTCTAGAAAATAAATTTGAGATCGCATGCTATTCAATAATAACGACGGGTTATTGTTTCTGGACCGTAAAAATAAATTATTTCTGAATTTTAAGTAACACTGTTTCTGGAATCTAAGTCATTGTTTATGGAATCTAAGTTACTGTTTCTGTAATCTAAGTCATTGTTTCTAGATCCAAATGAAAATAGACACACTGTTTTAAGGTAGAAAAGAAAAAGTGAATTCATTGTATTTGGATTCAAAGCAAAATAAGCACCATGTTTCTTAAATATAATCAATTGATGCATGAAAGAAAAGAAGTAGTCAAATTAAAACATAGACTGTTTCTGAAATCTAAGTCATTGTTTTTGAAATTTAAGTCACTGTTTCTGGATTTTTTTTTCCAGATACAGTGTTTGTTTGTGCACAGTCAGAGGTTAAAACATAGATTGTTTCTGAAATCTAAGTTACTGTTTCTGGATTTTTGTTCTTTTCTTTCCAGATACAGTGTTTGTTTGTGCACAAACAAAACAAACACTGTATCTGATTTTTTTCTTTCAGAAACAGTGTTATGGTTTGGGTTCTCCAGAAACAGTTTTATGTTTTGGTTCTTTTTTTTTTTTCCAGACACTTTTTCGCCATTAAACTTCTTTGAACTTGTTTCAACGACTTTGTTCCGATGAATGCTTCATTTTTGAACTTTGATTTGGTTATTTTTGAAATGGGGGAATTCGATTTGATAGGAAGATAGGGAGTTATTATGGTGGTTTCGTGCTGGGTTGAGGTTGGTGAAGAGTCAGGACAATATTGAATCATCTAGGGGTAATTACAGAAGTGTAGATTTGTAGCGGGTTGGGCTTGTAAGTTTGACCCGTGGACAATAGTTTTGGATGATTTTTTTTATTAAACTTTGAACCATTTTGGTTAAATAACATTTTGGGATGATTTTTGGTTAAATATTTGTTGGCTCAACTCATTTTCATTAAAATTCCCTAAAATATAATTAATTAAATCCTAAATTAAAAAAAAAAATTATTATTGGACTTGGTTCTTTTTTTTTTCCAGACACTTTTTCGGCATTAAACTTCTTTGAACTTGTTTCGACGGCTTTGTTCCGATGAATGCTTCATTTTTGAACTTTGATTTGGTTATTTTTGAAATGGGGGAATTCGATTTGATAGGAAGATATGGAGTTATTATGGTGGTTTCGTGCTGGGTTGAGGTTGGTGAAGAGTCAGGACAATATTGAATCTAGGGGTATTTACGGAAGTGTAGATTTGTAGTGGGTTGGGCTTATAAGTTTGACCTGTGGACAATAGTTTTGGATGGTTTTTTTTATTAAACTTTGAACCATTTTGGTTAAATAACATTTTGGGATGATTTTTGGTTAAATATTTGTTGGCTCAAGTCATTTTCATTAAAATTCCCTAAAATATAATTAATTAAATCCTAAATAATAAAAAAAAAAA
>JADOBS010303315.1:0-17915 GCA_015708375.1 Cydonia oblonga
ATTTAATTTTATATTTTAAATTGTAATAAATTTATTTCTATAAATTTTGCGCGACACAAATCTTTAAATTTGGGCGGGTGCTGAAAATGGGATGCGGGAAATTTAATTTAATTTTTTTTAAAACTTTGCACGACCAATCTTTTGTCACGCAAAACCCTAAAAATTTGGGTGGGCGCCAAAAATGGGGCACGGAATTTTTTTTAAGACTTTGCGAGTAACATCCCACATCGCCCATGGGAGTGGATCCTGTAAGCCTTATATGTATATTCTCATCTCTACCTAGCACGAGGCATTTTGGGAGCTCACTGGCTTCGGGTTCCATAGGAACTCCGAAGTTAAGCGAGTTGGCGCGAGAGAAATCCCAAGATGAATGACCCACTGAGAAGTTCTCGTGTGAGTTCCCAGAAACAAAACCGTGAGGGCATGGTCGGGGCCCAAAGCGGACAATATCGTGCTAAGGTGGAGTCGAGCCCGGGATGTGGTGGGGGCCCGGGCCATGATGTGACAATTTGGTATCAGAGCCAATCCCTGGCCGGAAGTGTGTCGACGAGGACGTTGGGCCCCTAAAGGGGGTGGATTGTAACATCCCACATCACCCATGAGAGTGGATCCTGTAAGCCTTATATGTATATTCCCATCTCTACCTAGCACGAGGCCTTTTGGGAGCTCACTGGCTTCGAGTTCCATAGGAACTCCAAAGTTAAGCGAGTTGGTGCGAGAACAATCCTAGGATGGGTGACCCACTATGAAGTTCTCGTGTGAGTTCCTAGAAACAAAACCGTTAGGGCGTGGTCGGGGCCCAAAACGTAATATCGTGCTAAGGTGGAGTCGAGCCCAGGATGTGGTGGGGGCCAGGGCAGGGATGTGACATTGCGCAACAAATCTTTCGTCGCACAAAATCATATCCTTCGTCGCGCAAAGTGATACGATTTTTAAAACCAAAATAACTCCTCCATAATTTTCTCAATGTATTTCTCTAGTTCTCTTACCTCTCATCTCTTTCCCTCTCCCCAAATCCAACCCCCTCTCTCACACTCAATCTCTCATCTCGCTCTCTCTCCATTTCTCACTATCACTCACTCTCTTACTATCTCTTCTCACTCTCTCACACTCTCTTATCTCTCCCTATCTCTCACTTACTTCTCTCTCCCTATCCCTCACTCACTCTCAATCTTGCCAAAAGGTATTCTCTCTAAATTTTAATTTATTTCTCATTAATATGTGTTTTTGGAGTTAATTTTGGGTTTGGGGTCGGGTATAGGGTGTGGGGTGGAGTTTGGGGTCAGATTTAGGGTATGTCGATTTTAGGGGAGGTTATGCCCATTTTTTGGTATTATTTTATGTTGTTTTTTTGGTTATTTGACCATGTTTGTTTGTTTTTTTTGTAGGGAATCGTCGGGACTTTGACGGTGAAAGTTGAGGAGTTGAGAATTATGACGTTATCGGACCATATCCCTGCCACCACCACCACAATAGACTTGTATTAGGATTTTAATATTGTAATTTGTTAATTTATTTGTACATTTTTAATAAAATTTATATTATGGATAATTTGATCACTATTTTTTATATTAATTTTATTTTGAATATGTCAATTTAAATTAAAGTAATTAAAAAAATAAAGCCATACAATTAAATTAAATTAAAAAAGTAAAAATTCAAAAAAATTGCACTACCAAATATTTCATCACACAAACAATTACTATAATTAAATTAAATAATAGAAATAATAAAACAAAAAATCAATTTAATTAAATAAAAAAATAAAAACCAAAAACTTTTGTTGTGCAAAATCTTGCGCTACCAAATATTTTAATTTAATTAAATAAAAAATCATAAATAAAAAATTATGCGTGACAAAATTTCGTTGAGCAAGGTTTTGTGCGACGAAATCTTACTTTGCATAACAAATCTTATTTCGTCGCGCAAAGTGTTTTTTGTAGTAGTGACAAATTAATGTTTGGAAAGTTGATATGATAAATCGCTTAAAATTTTAGTTCATATGACAAATTAAAAAATGTGTATAAGTTCATATAACATTTCAAAAAAAAATTCTAATTTGAAAAGCTTTTGTATTTTAATGGTATGAAACATGCACATGACCGACAACATTTACACCTTTGTTATTTTATTTAGAAAATCATATCTCTTGGCTTAAACAAAGAGTGAAATAAGAACATGAGATCGATGCCAACAAGTAAAACATGCCGAGCCTGGCCAAATGAAACCTGCATCATTGCTTTGTTGTGTCCATGTGTATGTTCATGTCCTATGTAATGATTCACCTCGTATGCAAGATTCGTTTAATATAATATGAAATGATAGGTTTTTACACAAACAAGAAGACCAGCTACGGTTCATACATTTGCCAGTTGCAAATAATGAGAGGCAATAATTGAAATTATATACATGAAATAATAGATCCTTCTAGTGTATTAAAAATAAGAAAAAAAATTCCGGAGATGGTGGATCCTATGTAAGACATGGAGAGATTTTTTAGTGTGCAAGAAACATGATTCGGTACACCAAATATAATAATAAAAGTAGTTGAATACTTAAAAAAAAAACTATATTTGTACTATGACACTTGATTTACATGACCGTATACCCGACACACTAAAAATTTCTCCAAGACATGATCAAGAACTCCTTTGGACCCTTCATTGAGCTTTAGCTTTAAGTGAGAAAGTTTTATGAGCATTTTAAATTCACATGAGAAATTATATGAAATAATAGATGATTTTATGTACGTCATCGGAAAAATAAAAAAAAAATACTGATCGAATTGATGGATACTATAATGATTTCAAATCAAGCCATGATCAATAACGAGCACACATGATGTACTCATTTGGATCCTTGATCTTATTATGTTTCACTAAGAATATTTTACGAGCATTAATTCTTATCAGAAATGATTTTCACTTTTATCTTTCACATCATTTTATTTATATTTTCTGGTTCTCTTTTGATTTATTCAATTTTATAATTATAGGAAATGAACGAATTTTTCAATCTATTTTGATGTATTTTTGTTATAGAAATATGGCTTATTTGTTGAAGATGAAAATGGGTAGTACTGGTGAAGTGCCGCTCTTATAAGAAATGGCGACCTTTGCATCGGAGCGGAACCATTGTAGTTCTTTACGAGGGATGAGGATTCTCTACCTTCCTATTCTCATCCCTTCCATTTCTTCCTCTCACACATTATTTTTTATCTTATTATCTCTATAAAAAATCAATATAAAATGTTAACGTTGCTTAACCGTGATCGTTCAAATAGGAAGGGATGAAAGGGTAGAGAGATTAGGAGGGTAGAGAATCCTACTTCCTTTATAAGAGGGGTCGCACAGAAAACCTGATCGGCCGCCTCTTCCAGCTTTTTCTATCACTAGCTGGCACTTTTCCTCTCATATAAAGTATATATGTTTAGGGACCAACTTCAGGAGGAATGAGGTATGAAATATCCATTTTAAGGACTTGATGAAGTGTACATTTGAGATGAAAATTTGATAGAGACCACATGTAGTGGTTTGTTGTCCCACTCTATAAAGCCGACCACAAAAGAACATTTCTGCATATTCCAATATTCTTTCGGATGTTTAATTTAATATGTCAAAGATTCAGAGTTAAAATATATAGAATGCATGAGGGCACTGTCACTACAACGCATACATGTACGTGTATGCACGTGACAAGCAGCCAACAGGCAACAGTACTGGAAGTTTCCATTGGCTATGAAAAATCTATAAAAATCTCAACCAACGATGATTTTGACCTTTCCTAGTTGTATCACTCCCATGTCAATATTATATGTCAAGATATCATTCCCATCTTAATATTATATGTCGAGAGAATCTTGAGTGAAGTGCCACGTATGTGGTCAGGCTTGTGCTACCACTCAATACTAAGCTGTAAGGCAGCCAGTGCCAGAGGTGGAACAGATGAGTTCTGATGAACCACAACATCTTGAGTGAAGTGCCACGTATGTGGTCAGGCTTTTGCTACCACTCAATACTAAGCTGTAAGGCAGCCAGTGCCAGAGGTGGAACAGATGAGTTCTGATGAACCAAAACACAGGTGTTGTGTTTGTGTGTGGCTGCAAGGTGGAAGGAACCAATCATTTTAAGTGAGGTGAAAGAACTAATAATTAATTGCAAAGTTAGTTATAATTTGCATTATACTTGGAGAACTATTGGTTTCCAATTTTTATAGGTTCCATTTTATTTTTAGTTTTTATTATTTGATTTAGAGACATAGGAAAAATATAAAGGCGAAAATATGAAAGAATAATGATTACTGATTGAGGAAGGAAGAAGAAATGAAGGAAATTTTTAGGAAAAAAGATTTAAAATTGTTTTAGTTTTTATTTTGTGTATCCTTTCACATAATTCTTTATCATTCTCCTTCCACCATCACTTCTCCTCCATCCTATCTCTCACACACTTCAATCTCTATCTATATCTCTGTCTGTATCACAAATAATAAAACTCAAAACCTAAAAATGGAATTGATACCAAACATATGCCCTAATTATATTTTCCATAAATTTTCAAGTTTAGCATGCATATAGTTCGATATCGTTTGCTTCACAAAAGATTTATATGGAAACATATAGGAATGCAAGACAATAGATATTTGTTATAAGTTTGATTCACAGTTGTGTTTACAGCGTTTAGTGATCCGTTGCTTTTTTTTTAGGTGTGCGGTTGCAAAATAGCATCTTTATAAACATTTTCCCATTTGTGAAAACACAAACAATATATGACATCACATAAAACTATAAAAAAAATAGATGGTGGTAGTTAGACATGCTCGCAGTTCTATATGTAACAACTAACAAGTATATCTATAAATAGCTTCCCCCTTTGAACCATTAATGTACACAGCCACAATAAAAGAGAGGGACAGAGAGAGCTTCTGCTTGGTGAATACAAGCATTTTCCTGAGCAGTTGTTTTGATAATCGATAGGTCAATATGTTGCCAATTGGATTGTCTTCTGTTTATCTATGGTGCAGTACTGCAGCCGGCATTGCTGGTATACCTTCTTCGTTTTTACACAATATATATTTCTGTGTGCGCGCGTGTGTTATGTATTGTGTGCATATATATGTTTATATATTGCTCATAACTTCTTCCATGCATTCATGAGCTTTAGATGCATGTTTCTGCTTCATGAAGCACAACCGCATGCATGAAATTTTTTGAATGACTTCATATATATCATCCTGTTGCGGATCAAGAACTTTACCTTGATTTAATTGTTAGTTTAAGGTGAAAATTCACAAGTAGTATGGCCTTGCTTAATATTCTTGGAATCTATAAAAAAAAAAATTCAAGTTGTCATATTCACATATATCTTGCACAAAAGAAATGTCTGAGATTTGACATATGTATATTATATGGTTTTTATGACGCCTACTTCATCAGACGTGGGGATCAAAATTGAGAAAACCTGGTTATGATAACGTAAGAAACAATGTGAAACTCATCAAAACAATCTGAGACATTTATTTATTAATTGTGCATGTATGTATAATGAATATGATACAAGGCCCCATGCCTTGATACAATCATATGCCCTCAATTTTACTGTACTAGACAAGCTTTCTATGATCGATTAATCTTCAGTTGTAAATAGACTTGTCAATGCATTTTATTTTTATTCAAACCTGATCCCGATTTGATGATAATCCATTATGATCCCAAGTCAATAACCCATTACCTTAACAAATCAACTATGAATTAGAGCTAATAGTAATTTAATCCAAGTTAGTAATGGTAATATATCAATTATTTGTTTTATTACTGTATATAAATGTCATTTGGAGGAGGTCTTTTTCTGGTAGAATATAATCATTTTTTCAACTTCTTGTATGAAAATTAAAGTATATTATTGGTACAAAAAACCTTTGCCGATCAAAGGAAATATGTATAAAAAGTGTGATCAATGGGGGATGCAAATTTGACTAAAAAAAAGGAAAACTAATGAAAAATGCTTGAAAACTTTGAGTTTTAACGATAAGGACAAAATAAAGGGTAAAATGAATAGTACCAAGATTGACTTTTTAGTGTAAAAATGTGATTTTTCATTAAAGTGAACAGTATCGGGAGTTTTTCGTTAAAGTTCCCAAAAAAGGGAAAACTAATGAAACAATTAGACATGCAAGAAACATTCTAACAATCATCTCTGTCAACTGCAGGCAATATCTGTGCAATTTCGTTATATCTATCCCCAATGTAAGTTGTTTATAAAGTTTATGAGAAAAATAGGAAGTCATGAAAATTTTCGCTTCCCACTGACTTTTGAATCCTTTATGTTCTTTCAGGCCAACATTTAAGAGAATTATCACAAACAGGTCAACAGAACAATTCTCAGGATTGCCTTACATATACGGCCTTTTGAATTGCTTGATATGCACATGGTATGGCCTGCCTATAGTGAAGAGTGGTATTATAATGGTGGCTACAGTTAATTCAATCGGAGCTGTTTTCCAGTTAGTCTACTTGATCATTTTCATTATGTACGCTGAAAAATCAATTAAGGTAATCATCTCTCCCAAATTCTACGTGCTCTTCTTAAGATCAAGTCCCCTTTACAACTCTGCATGACTGACCAATTGTTGTTCTTTAAAATGCTTATTGTAGTTGAGGATATCAGGATTGCTCGGAACAGTTTCTGTTCTTTTTGCAGCCGTCGTCCTTGTGAGCTTAAGACTTTCGGGCCACGAGAGGGAACTGTTCGTTGGATATATATGTGCTTTTTCAGTAGTTTCAGTGTATGCTTCGCCATTGTTGATCATCGTAAGTTCCCATGGAATCATAATTATATTCTCCCTCAGGTTGCTGTGCAATTTCTTCTCATTGATGTCGTTTCACATATACCTTTTTTCAGAATTTGGTGATCAAAACAAGGAGTGTTGAGTTCATGCCATTTAATCTTTCTCTTGCAACTTTTTTGGTGAGTTTCTCTTTCTGTGCATACGGAGCGTTGCAGGTCGCCCCTTTTGTCTATGTAAGTATTCTTTTTCCTTGAGCAAATTTCAGAATTCAGAAGTTATATTATCACTCTAAGCAGTAACAACATCACACTTGTATAACTTATTAACTTGTGTTTATTATTTTTCATGCAGATCCCAAACGGTCTTGGAACAATTTTAGGGTTTGTCCAGTTGGTTCTGTACTCCTACTACAGCAAAATATCTAGAGATGATGACTCAAGAGAACCATTGCTTGTTTGATTTCGGATGCGTCGTGAACGAACTTACTGGACCAGTTTAAACTCAGTGCAGTAAAATCAAAGACCTGTCATGAAATGTGGTAGTGAAGGGTATGGAGTTTCTACGTGATGCAGTATAGAATCTCACTCGTCTATCAACAAAAAAGATCTCAAGAGGGTAATATCAGCCCTAGGTCAACTGTTGGATTATTTCCATAATTAGCACTGTTTATCTTCGCATATCTTCTCTTAATTAGTTGTTGTTATTATTTACTTAATCAGGAAAATATTGTAACAGTCTAGGGTTGTCACCATCCATAAGCATTAGCCTTGTAACTCATTAATCAGTTTTCTTTCTGTGCTCCGTTCGATCTTGTCAACTTTGTCCCGCTTATTCTTGCATAATTCACGCTCCCCTTGCATTGGTATAAACTACTAGCTAGTAAGTAGAAATTATTGATTAATTATTGAATAACAGTATCAAGTTTGCATGTGAATTAGCTATTTCAACCTATTTTTCATCTAATATTATAATACCATTAAATAAATTACAATACTAATTTTCAACAATCCTTCACCTGAATTCAGAATTAAGAATTTGAAATACTTGTGCAGATCGATGTATATGAACCTATAAGAGTACTTGACGAGACTTATCAGATTTATCTCAAGTAGTGTATAAAATGATGTTGAATTATTCACCGCTAGTATAAACTAACAAGACAATACGAATTTTACATCTCTCATCCTAATATATTATCCAGTTATGTTCCCTCAACTAATCCCAAATTCAAGAGAGTTATAAAAAACTACTACTGTACAAGTACAAAGCACTTTTGCTATCCTAAAATGAGACATATAATCTGTTAACTTATTGCAACTAGTTTGTCTGTTCAACCTAGAATCTCCAATCAACTTCACTCATTGAGTTGACTTTTTCTCATTCCTTTCATATATCAACTTACACTCTAGTTAAATATTTAATAAATAATTAGATCTACTAGGTTGACTAAGGACAATACCAATTTCTATTGTCGCAACTCAAACTCAATATGCCAATTAGTACTACGGTCTAGTGTTATTCTTCTTTACTTGTAAGTGAGAGGTCTGTTCGATTTTCGCCAAAGGCGAATTTGAACCACATTATTGCTTACTCATTGCGAGGCTTGTTAGAGAACAATTTAGAAAAGGAAATAACAGAAATACAGAACTTGAAATACTTATTCTTTATTACTCAAAAATACTTGTAATACAGAATGATACACAATAAATATAGAAAATTAAAATGATACTAACTTGAATGAATCGAAGGTAGAGGCTAGCGCAAAAGCTATGTCATTCGAACAGTATTTCCGTCCCACTCTTGTGCTTGTGGTTTTACAACGTCTGCTCGACCAGGATACAACTACCTAATTCTACAACCCGCACTAGATTACAGAATTCTAGCGAATTGCTTTGTGTGTTTACTCTCTTTGGAAAGTTTGTAAGGAAGAAAAGAAGGGAGAAAATATGATTTTTGATGGAACTGAGGACTCCAGTTATATAGGCTCTTTCATACCTCTTCAAATACCTTTTGGATGTATCTAAAGTTGTACAACTCTTTCCAAAGAGTTATGTCTATTAATCAAAACATTTTTAATATTATGGTATAATCATCAAGCCTAATCCACACAATTAGTGGCCCAAGCCTCAATCATCCTTCCAAATGGTCCAACACCTAACTAATATTGTAGAAGACAAAACATATATAAAGGTCATTGAGAATCTTGTTTTCCCCGATGTGGGACAAAAGTCTCAAAACTTCCAACAAGGCTAAGCACATCTCCTCCCCTTTAGTGCAGATAATATCATTTGTTCAAAAAAAAAAAAAAAATTCAAAGTCAATATCACCGTCACAACTAAAATGGTTTAGGGGAATAATTACATGTTTTTTGTAAAAAAGAAAAAAGAAAAAAAAGAATGAATATTAAAATAAAAATGGTAAAAGTCAATAAAATTTGCCTTTACGTAAGTAGTTTGACCAATCCATGCAAACACAATTTTTTTTGCAAAACATAAAAATGGCTAAAAAAATGATGTGCTAGAAAGACTTCATGATGCACAAATTTTGGTCAACTATTCTAAGGTCAAACACCCACTCGACCTTAAAGTGGGATATATTCTATATGTTCAGAATATAAGAAAGTACATCATATATTTATTATACAAATGGAGAAATTTTTTTTTCAAATGTTCCTCAGAGCACCAATAATTCAAAGCTTTTTCAGACGATGAACATCGGGATTTACTTGCCTTTCTTCTCCGATTAGAAGGAAAATAAAAAAAGACTGAGACACTGAAAGATGCCAATAGTTTAAGGGGAAAAAATGATCGTCATTATCGATTTTTCCTTTTTTTGTGATATAGTAAAACTGCCTTTGGACCTAATAAATCCGGCCCATCACGTTCCACCAACCAATGCTTAATCATGAAAAATGACCCCCTAAAAAAATGAAGGTTGATGATTCGATTTGATTATGGCCTTGATGGGAAACCAATTTCCAAGATGTTTCTTATCTTGGGGGAGGTCATTTTCATATTTTCATGGGATTGGGTCAACAATTCAAAACAAATTGACTTTCTCGTTATGTATCACTACCATATTAACTAGTTATTATGCATAAAAAATAACCTCATCAACGATGTCTACACATTTTTTCTTTTTTTGTCCCCATCTCTTGTTATGTCACTTGATTGTCTATTGCATTATTAAATGCAAATGCTAGAGAGTGCAAAGGTAGAAGCTCACCCCGATAAGAGGTTGAAGGAGAAGTTATTCAGTATGCCGGGAACACGGTCTAGTACACCTAGTGTCAAAATATAATTACTAAAAAAAAAAGTCTAAATTTTTAACCAAATATATATTATTACATTTGTTGTACTTGGACGTGTCTCGACACATTAAAAAATCTCTCAAATTAAGGGCTCAGAAATTAGAGAGGTTCGTTAACCATGGTCCATGCCCCACGTTCATATCAAGTTCATTCAAATGTGTCTGTCGCAAGAAAGAGAGGTAGATTCAACGTCAAGTATAACATCTTCCAATAGCAAGGTTTAAAGTAAAAAAGCTCCATTGCTGGTTTCCGCTGGTCTTGGGTCCCTATAGAAGCTAACTAGGCTGCTATGAGGAGGATGCGCGTGGACAATTGGATTCAATGTAATCGCCCTTAGTTTCTGGGCAGACTTTTCCTTTTTCGCTGCTTTTGCCATGAATGTAGCTTTTTATGTTCGCTTTGGCTTCGTGCCTCCCTTGTTTCTTTTTAATGTGTCGAAATTATGATCCGATGTATCAAATATTATAATATAAATGATTGAATATTTAAAAAAAAAATTAATCACTTATATTATAATATTTAATCATGAATCACACAATTCAATGAGTCGTGTTAGAAGCATGTTGAAAAATTGATCGTTCCTTTGGTGGCCTTTGTCCCTTTTCGCCATGATATGATGTTTCTTCCAATGTAATATACTTTCTAGTCTGAGTACAAGAATTGTTCTCATTCAAAATTTTGGATTGTTTCCAACTTTTCATAATGGTTTATCTTTACTCCTCGTATTGATGGGACAGTTATTGCCACACACCCGCAGCATACACACCCGCAGCATCGAAACAACCCAAACTCTGACAGAGAAACCAACCACGAAGTGAAGTAATCGAATTCCAGGAAAAAAGGGGCGTAGCTTGGCCAATCTTGGCTTCCAGGCCATCAACAAATATTAATAACTTCTTATAAAAGAATTTTCACCCACGATATAATAATGAAACATAATGAATTACAAGTGTTTATAAACCAAAGGTAAATAAGAGGATGACAGAGAAAACGCTAACAAAATTAGTGATTAAGGCTTGCAAAATTTATTTAGGTTATCAGGTTAGCTTGTGAAGCAATGGAAACATTTTAACCTAGTTTTCATTCAAACGTTAAAATTATATGATAATATTAAATTAGCGAACTCAACTTGCCAATTAACATTGGCTATGCACTTAAGGTTACGAGTTCGATTTCTCATCTCAATATAAAATTTTCAAACGCAAACTTTATTTGTATATTTAATGTGACACATCATCAGTAATAAATTACCAACTTCATTTGCTTAGGTCATGTACGTACGCATGTATAAAACATTAAAAACCGAAGTGAAGTTGGAAGCTTATCACCGATCATGTATCACATCTAGTACCGTAGGTAAAGAAACAGTTAGGTCAAGTGAAAACAATTTAATTTTCTACGTAATTTCCCAAGAAAAAAAAGGAAGCAGGAAAAAAAAATGTTAAAGAGATTTTTATAAATGAAATTAGACTCTATGCTATTTAAATAAGACTATTTATAAACTCTCAGTCATATTATAGTTTAACGTTAATTAAAAAAAATAATAAAGAAGTGTCCAGTACCATTCTTGCAAATTATTAGAGACGGCAAAGAAAAGCAATTATTGAATTATTAAAGTTAAATGGGTCCTAAAATGATTGCAAATCATGTCAACGTGGCATGAAATGAGTCAGGCACTTTCTAGCACAGGCTTTTTTCTATTACGTTAAATATCTTTACAGAAATTTTAAGAATACCGTCTTAAAAGTGGAATTATTTATAATTATTTATCATCTCGTGTTTCTTGCATAATTTTTATAATGTTAACATGTTAAACTGTAAAATAATAGAATATATAAAAGGTCATATTTTGAAGAGTTCCTTTAGTATTTCTCTATCTTTATTGACCAACTTAGAGAGACCAAGGAGGTTTTGAGAGGTCCATTTTTGTTGGGTATATATATGATATAGTAATATTGAACGAGAAGATTTGATCAAGATTCAAGACCCCATGTGATGATTGCTTGTCGTCCTACTCAATTTACCCGACCACAAAAAGGGCACTCTGCACACCCTAATAATTTATGGAGAGTTTAAATCTTTTGCACTTATTTTGTGTGTAACTCTTCTTATTGATTGACACGTGTTAATAAACTTAACTCTCTTTAACTTTGTGATCATAAACTAACATGTGTTAATTAATGATAGAGGTCACATAGAGACCATATCCACAAAATGGATATAGAAGATTTGATCTCTTCTATCGGATACTCAATTTGTTAGGTCACAGATTCAGACTATACAACACCTGTTAAACCTGATGAAAGTTCTATTGAAGAGTAGTGAAAGGACCAATGGCTGCAAAGTTTGAATTATATTACATAATTTGATGGTTGTAAAGTTCTTACTATGGCACTAATTACTCATCTGAGTTTTTCTCTCAATGTCATTTTATGATATGAATCAGACAATTTTTAAGAAAATATTTAAAAATCACGGTTGCAAAAATCAAATCGAAAATCGTTTCATTTTTGTAAAAGTTTTCACTGGTTAATTGGAGGAAGTATTGTGTTTAGATGACCAGCCCTGGATGTATTATACAAACGCATTGAAAAATCTCCAAAAGAGTTGGTAGTATATAAATAACACATGGTCCCACATCTTTTGAGCAAGTACATTAAGAGAAGCCTCCCTTATGGACCCTAATGTACAAGGCTACAAAATAAATAGAGAGAGAAGAGAGGGAGCTTCTGCTTGCTTGGTGTTTTGAATATATACATACATATTTTCTTATAACCTGGGTTCTGGTAATTGATAGATCAATGTTGTCAACTGAACTGTCTTCTGTTTATCAAAGTTTCTGCGATGGAGCCGGCGTTCTCGGTAACCTTCTTCATTTCTGCACCATAAAATCTCTTTCTTTATGCTTCTTCCATTATATGCTTTAGTTAGATGCAGATTTCTGCTTGTCATGAAGCGCAGCTATGAATTCTTTTGAATGACTTTATAACATATAGTCGTGGATCGATAACTTTACCTTGATTGAATTCTTAGTTTAATGAAGCATTTATATGCCGTATGGTTTTGCTTAGTAATTTTGGAATCTGAATAGAAAATTCATATACCTTGCAAAACAGAAATGTCTCTGGTTGCAGGATATATTTATATGTTGTTTCAGATGCCTTATATGTAGAGGTGTCAATGGATCGGATTTTGATCTGAATCCTATGCAGTTAAGAGAGTATCAACTTTTTATCTCAATTTCATTATCCGAATCAGATAATAACAAATCAATATGGATTACTGCAACCTGAAAAATTCTGCCAATTCACAAACAAGATGGTAGTTGTGCAAGAAACATTCTAACACCCATCTCTGTCAACTGCAGGGAATATCTTTGCATTTGGGTTGTATCTGTCACCACTGTAAGTTGCTCAACAAAATTTTTCCAAAATGGAGATTTATGAAATTTTTCGCTTCGCACACGGAATTATATTGAAGATTTTGTACTTTCCCACTGATTGTTAATCTTTGATGTTCTAATTCCAGGCCAACATTTAACAGAATTATCAGAAACAGGTCAACAGAACAATTTTCTGGAATGCCTTACATATATGGACTTTTGAATTGCTTGATATGTTGCTGGTATGGAATGCCTATAGTGAAGAGGGGCATTATACTGGTGGCTACAGTTAATTCAGTTGGGACAGTTTTCCAGTTAGTCTACTTGAGCATCTTCATTTCTTACGCCGAAAGAGCGGTTAAGGTAATGGCACCTGCATCTTTTCTTATTAAAATACCTTTTAACTTTGCATTACTGACTATGTGTTGTTCTTTAAAATGTTTATTGCAGATGAGGATGTTGGCATTGTTAATCGCAGTTTTCGTTCTATTTGTGTCCATTGTCGTTGTCAGCTTAAGTCTTTTCGACTACAATGGGAGGCAATTATTTGTTGGATACTTGAGTATTGCTTCACTTATTTTCATGTATGGTTCGCCATTGATTGTCATAGTAAGTTTGTGCCGGATGATCCTCAATCAGATTGCTATTAGACGGTTGAATTTGTCCTCACTCATGTGGTTTCACACATACCCTTTTTTTCAGAATTTGGTGATCAAAACAAAAAGCGTTGAGTTCATGCCATTTAATCTTTCTTTTGCAACTTTCTTAGTGAGTTTCTCCTTCACTGCCTATGGAGTGTTCAAGATGGACCCTTTTCTCTATGTAAGTACTATGTTTCCTTCAATCCAAAATTTCAGCAGCTATATAATCTCAATCATCGCAGCACCTATTCGTCAGTCTCATTTCTTGGTCTAAATTGCATCCTAAAACGTAGTTGAATCTCATTCACATCAAGCACCAATCAACCACATCACACTTGCATTACATAACCATTACGTTTATTTTTGAATATTTTGGATGCAGATGCCAAATGGTATTGGAACAATGTTAGCCCTTGTACAGTTGGTTCTGTACTGCCGCTACAAAAACCCATCTGAAGAAGACGCGGTAGAAGAAGAAGAAGAACCATTGCTAGCTACACATCCGTGACCGAATTTCCTTTGGAGAAATGCTTGGCCTTCAGTACAAAATTTACTTTGGAGAAATTCATCAATTTCTTCAAACTATACGCCGTTGGATATAAATTGTTACATTGAGAGAAGAGTATCAGATTTTGAAGGAATGTTTCTCAAAGGATGCAAATCCTTTTAATTCTTGGTGTGTAATATGTTATTTAAATATTTACCAAAGTTACTGCCTTCTTTTTTCTTGTCAAAGTGACATTTCCTTATAGCTTAACTGGAAAATGAGGGTTCTCCTTCTGCTTAATAGACAATATAGCAAGAATATAGGCATCATGTACAAAGATATGTATATTTTTTCAAATGGAGAAAGATTAGGTGAGATTAGCTCTTCAGTAATGGTCGTATACGAGACATCTATCCTCCCCTGAAGGGGTGAAGACCATTACACCCAGGAAGCCCCCACCATGTCCCTCGTACACCAAATTTATTGATAAAAATGAAGGTAAACGAAAAACATGCAGGCGGTGGACTATGCCAAGATCTGAAAGTACAAAAATTGCCAACGAAATATCACGAGCATGAGCAGGGGCTACGAAATCTGAAATTAGAGATCACCAGTAATAAGCATAATTATTTGCCTCAAATAAAGCTAAAACATCTGTAACCTGGTTTCCTTCTCTATAAAAGTGTGTACTCATATATCGCATTCAACAAAGTTGCCAAAGATATACTAGGAAAGTAAATCTTGTGTAACACTAGTATGTTAGGTAAGAGAATCTCCAACCGGCTTCATAAATGAGCTCCCAAATAGAATTTAAGAATTTATTTCAAAAGAAAATCAACTGCTTAAATGAATGCATAACGACTATTTTGAAGTTTTTTCCATGAAACATGCACCAGTATGAATTTAGAATGGCCATGTGAACTCATCACTGATCATGGCGGATGGCTCGTAACGTTTTGTGGTTAAAATTCGTTTGCATCTGCAACTGGCAAATGTTTTGACCGTCTTGTTTCAATGAATATATACATTTCCACGTGCTTATTCCATGCCATTCTTAATTCGGTTGATTCCAATTCCTAATCACTCAATAGTTGATGCACACAATATGACAATAACCTGAAAAGTAGATGAATATATAAATACGCACTATAATATTTTAAGTAATCATGTTTTAAATTATAAGTAAGGCAACCCGATTCTTCACGAGAAAGGGAAGAAAAAAAAAAGCACATAAATACACAAATCGAAGACAAGACATCAAATACAAAATATATATTTTTCAATCATTTTCCTTTGCTACATGTTTAAAAAGCACGTAATGTAAGAAGCAAAAAAATATGAGGAAGAAAAGAAAAAAGAGTTTATAGATAAATCTAAACGGCTTAGAATCCAAGACAAGTTTACAAATAATATTCACTCTTAAAGTGTACTTAAAGATACATTTAAAGCATCTCCAATACTGTATATTTCTTATACTTATAAAACAAAGAAATACATGATCACTTTTTTGAGCGACAATAACAACTATACTTCTAAATATTGAGATTGTGCTTCCTTGGATCTATATATATATATGAATGGTGTACAATGCCTTTATGGATTTATCAATGTTGATGAGCAAATAATCAAACCAACCACAATGAAAATACCAAAACACCAAGCAAAATCAAGCACAGACAAGAACACAAGTTTCATATATAGTGGTTTGGTCAATGTCCATTCCGTTTAGAGTATGAATCTCACATTGGGAAAAGAAATGACCTTGCATGTGCTTATAAGTAGGTATTCCTTATATTGTCAATTGGTTTATGGTTATGGTAAACTTAAAAATTCATCAAACATAAGAATGTGCTAAGAATATGAATCTCATATCCTAACGGTCAATATTGCGACACCTTAAATGAGGGAAAATTTCACAATTTCTTTAACATGAGTTTTTGGGACCATTGTTACTTGTAATTAGTAACAAAAGTACAGCTAGCTCACTCTTTTTCTCTCGAGTAAATTGAGGTACCAAGTAACATGAGGACGAGGAGGTCTTGACAGGTCCATTTTGTTTTCATATACATATTTTTCATGTGTGAACACTTAATATGATTTGAGTTGTGTATAAAATTATCAAAATAAAGTTTGATCAAGACATCCATTGTATTGTTCGTTGTCCCAATCAAATTAACCTACCCAAAAAAGCAAAATTTACAATAAAAAACCGGATGGTGCTATCCATACACTCATTTTTATTTTCCACATACTCCTTATCAATTTCTGTCATTTGAACTTCATTCAATTCATTCGACCGGACGATTGAAAATTGAAAAAGTGTGAAAAGTAAAAATGAATGTATGGATAGCATGATCCTAAATAACCTTCTGCGTATTCTAATATATTTATTAATATAAAAGATGAGATGTGAATAATAAAAAAAAAATACATATATATATATATATCACACGTGAAAATGACCAATATACAACGTATATATAAGTGACTAACAGGTTCCAAATAATTTGCATGGCCCAAAATCTACAAAAATCTCAACCAATTGATGAGTGAAAGTGAGGGATGAACCCACTTGAAGTCTATCTAAGCCACAAAATCGTATGCGGTCTAGCAATTTCCTGGGCAGCCCGTATCACTTATCAATTTAGTTTTATTACGATGATGTAAGGGTTCAACGTTTAAACTTGAATGATATAGCTCTATTGTGTGGTTAAAACCGTCATAAAAGCATTGTACATAACCTTTCATATGTTCAATATATAAATGTATGGATTATAGTTGCATTTGGCTAACTTGGAGTACTAACGGTTCCCAATTTCCCATCATAATACCATAGTTTAAATAATCTGATATCATTAGTTTAACAAAAACTTTCTGTGGCACGTTAAGAAGTCTCAAAAAGTTGGTAGTAAATAATAGACGGTGTAAGTTATCTGAGGTCCTCTGTAACAAGTATATATATTAAGAAAAATCCTTCTTGTTTGGACCATTAATATACAAAGTTACAAGAGAGAGGGAGAGAGAGAGCTTCTGTTTGGTGTGGAGTAGCAGTGAGCAAAGTTGAACACTTACATTTGTTGAGCAGTTGTTTTGATAATTGACATAGATCGATGTTGCCGACTGGACTGTTTTCTGTTTATTTAGGTTTGAGTACTGCAGCCGGCATTGCAGGTACCCTTCTTTATCTTAACACCATATCTGCTTCATTACGCTTCTTCCATTTTTTGATCAAAAGCGGGGGAATTGAACTTCGGACCTTGGGTGCAAGGGTAAGTTCATAGTTTTACCTTTTTTTTTTTTTTTTTTTTTATG
>JADOBS010303316.1:0-17927 GCA_015708375.1 Cydonia oblonga
GGGAGGGGGAAGAAAGGGGTGGGTTGCAAGGGTTTTTTTTTTTGTTTTCCTCTCATCTTCTTCTTCTTCTGGGTTGCAGGTTGGGTGGGTGGGGGTTGCTAGTTTAGCTTTTTTTATTTTTTTATTTTTTTTATTTAGAAGATTTAGGATTTTTTTTAGAAAAATTAAAAAAAAAAATTGCATTTGGCAGCCACGTGGCACAAATGTGGCAGCCACGTCAACACTTAACGGATCAATGGATGGAAAATGTAACGGATGTGTTATTTTGAAATAAAATAGTACGTGAGGTATGAAAGTGAAATGTTTTAAAAATGTTGTATGAGGTTTTAATAGAGCTCAAACCTGAAGGGTTACTATGTAATTTACTCATAAAATTAACATTTTTCTTTTCAAATGAAGCAGTCCGTGGTCTGTTTAAAACCAAACATCTGTTGATATTTTTCAGAAACTGCTACTTTTGCTTTTATCAAAACTTAATTAAGAGTTACCTGGGAAGTAACTAAAAGAACTGAGCGTGGCTGAACTGCTTGTCAATTGAATGCTTTCTTCTTCCTTATCTCTACACCTGTAAGAAAATCATGAATGTGAGCAACCACTTAAAGTAATTTCAGTTGGGGTTCTTTTAATTTTCTCCAAAGATGTAAGCAACAAAAACCACAAACCGTTCTCACCTAAAACAAAAGGTAACAAGTTGTTCAAGACGGTGAATCAGCGATAAATAAGACGTCCAACTCAAAAGTTAGAAGCTATTAGGTAAAGTATTTATGACATTCATAATACATTACATAGATCATTCCATCTATTCTTGTCTCCGCAATTTTTGGTTTCTAACATAAGCTATACATTATATATTATAGGAAGTCTTTAAGGGAAGAGATCTTTATTTTTCAAAAAAAATGGAAACATTCTCTCCACTGTTAGATTTGGCCTTAATGAAATCCTGTGATTGAGATTCTGTGGCCTGTGATTTAATCTCAGCCACAGAATTTCATTAAAGTCAAATCTAATGATCAAGAGGGTGTCTCTATTTTTTTTTGAAAAATGAGGATCCCTTCCCTTTAAGGAAGGGCCTGATATATTTTGTATATATACACACACATACATATACTAAAACCCGCGTTTACTCTTCACGAACAGTAAAGTGCCGAAAATACCCCCCCAATTGCTCTTGGTTGTGCGTCTTTTCCTAATTTTACACAGAGAAATGGTGAATTTGCCCTCATCGCCCACACGTCCATCATCGTTGAAGAAACCTATTCTCGATTATCTTGCTTCATTCCGCTATCTCTCATCTAAATCCAAAAGATTAGTTCGCAGCTTCTCAAACTCTCTCTCACACCACCAGCCTGGGCGTCGCAGCTACTTTAAGGCTGGGTCGCCAAAGGCGTCATTTTGTAAAACGCTCTCTACTTAAGGCAAGTAATTTGAAGTTTTGATCCTGTTTTCAATTATTACGCCCAATTTCAAATTTAAATCTATTTACTTTTTTTTTTTTTAAATTGATTTGGGGTTACTGAAATCAGTGATGGAAAATCTGCCAGAAAACTCAAGATTTCAGTATTCAAATTATGGGTTCTTTTCAGACTGCACGATTGTTGGATTTGGGTTCTCTTCAAATTTCACAATTTGCCAGAAAACTCAAGGTTCGTCTCTCTGTCTTAATCACAGTAAAGGGTTTACTTAATGTTTTAATTGAGTAATTAGTTGTGTAGTTTGTTATGCCAATAGTCACGCTTTGACTACTTGATTAACAACTGTGGACACCCGTCTTTCCCCCGTTGAAGCTACTCTCGCCGATCTTCCTAATCTCATTCACTCTTCCATTTCGATGGCAAACGCTGCCCTCTTTGTTGTTTTTTTCGTCGAATTGGATGCTAAACTTGCTTTCTCATTCGAGCAATTACAGTGTGAGCATTTATGGGTGGTGCTGGCTCTTCCACGCACCTAGTGCCTCCAGCACACGATCTGGGTCATTCGTCGTCCATTTTTACTAAGGAGGCTGATCTTTGTTTCCTGGAGACTCCTCGTCCACCTCGTCGTGATCAGTATGAGCCCGGAGGATGGTCCCCAAGGCCTCAGTGGGCAATAGAGGGTGGAATTTCCTCAATTCTCCTATTGCAATGATCTGATCGCCTGGATCTATAAGGCTGAGCAATATTTTGCTTGTTACAATGCTCCAGATCCTCAAAAGGTTCTTACAACTTTATTTTACATGGAAAATGAAGCTCTTCAGTGATTCAATTGGCGAAACTGCATTCACACTACACCAACTTAGGAGAAATTCACCAGTGCTTTTTGTAAGGAATTTGGACCCTCTGAATTTGAATATTGCACACAAGCATTGTTCAAATTGAGGAAAACAGGTACTCTTAAGGAGTATGGGAATTAATTTATGATAAATTGTTGAAGCCTAGTAATGTTCATGATGCCATATCCATTGTTATGCAACTTGATGCTAAACTTTCTGATATGAAGACAGCCACTCCTAGGCAAAATCCTACACCTAAAATCCATCCACTGCCTATTTTAACACCTCGAAATAGACCCCCTCCTTTCCAATTCAAAAAACTCACCCCAGAAGAAGTTCAAAGGAAAAAAAATATAAAGGTGAGTGTTGGTTATTTACAGAAAAATGGGTTGGGGTCACAAATGTCGTCATAAACAACTTCTCATGTTAGACGTCTGTGAGGATGAGGAGTTCAAATATGAGGAAACAACTGAGGTACAAGCGGAGTTCCACAATAGAGTTGAGTACTTGTGCCCTTTATGGCATCACTGAGAAACATACATTGCAAACTACGAAGTTGATGGGTGTATTGAACAACCACCTTCTGAAGATTCTCTTGGATTCTGGAAGCACTCACAACTTCATAGATTCTTGACTATTGAAGAAGGTTGGGTGGGTAGTTCAATCAATCAAACCATTTGATATCATGATTGCAGATGGTAGTAAGGTGAGAAGTCAAAGGTGTTGCCAACAAACTCCTCTGGAATTGGGAGGATATCATTGCAGTACATATTTGTATTATCTCCTTTTAAGAGGTTGTGATGTAGTGCTCGGCGTCCAATGGTTGTCTTCTGTGAGTCAAGTCATTTGGGACTTCCAACTCCTAACTATGGAGTTGGGTATAGGCTAAGAGAAGTATAAGCTATCCAACAATCCTTCAACACAGGTTGCAACACCACTAATTCAAGAAATGACATTACAGCAATTGGATAAAGAGTTTAGCAACTCTAATCTTGGGGCGTTATTGTACTCAATAGAGACAGGAATAGTTGAAAGTAACAATTTAACTCCACAGCAGATTGTAGAATTAAAAATAGTCCTGGAAAACTTTGTTAATATGTTCAAAGTTCCTTCTCAGCTTCGTCCTGCTAGATCTCATGACCAAAAAATCCCTATAATTCCAGGTTCCAACCCTCCAAGTATCAAACCATACCATTATAGTTCTGTCCAAAAAGATGAAATTGAAAAGGCAGTGTAAGAATTGCTCCATTAAGGGTTCATTCAACCTAGTCACATCCCATTCTCATTTCTAGTATTGTTGGTTAAGAAGAAAGAAGGCACATGGAGGTTATGCATGGATTACAGGGAATTAAACAGTATCAAAATCAAAGACAAGTATCCCATTCCTTTAATTGATGACCTGCTAGATGAACTTTATGGAGCTAAGTACTTTACTAAGTTGGATCTCAGGGTTGGCTATCACCAAATCCAAATGCATGAAGAAGACATTGCAAAAACTACTTTCAGGACACATGAGGGCCATTATGAGTTCCTTGTGATGCCCTTTAAATTGACTAATGCTCTTGCAACCTTTTAGAGTGTGACAAATGATATTTTTAAGCCCTATCTAAGGAAGTTTATACTAGTGTTCTTTGATGATATACGGGTTTATAATAGATCATGGGAGGACCACTTAGACGATTTGCATAAGGCATTTCAAGTCTTGCAAAAGCATCAATTGTATGTAAACAAAAAAAAACAAAAACAAAAACAAAAAAAAAAAAAAACACGAAAGTGTTATTTTGGGCAGAACCAAGTGGAATATTTGGGACACATTGTCTTAGTTGATCCAACAAAAATCAAGGCTATTATTGACTGGTCTACTCCTAGAATAGTAAAGAAACTTAGGGGATTCTTGGGATTGATAGGGTATTACACGAAGTTTGTTTATGGTAAAATTTGCCAACCTTTATACAAACTCACTGGCAAGGAAACGTTTCTTTGGACTGAAGACACTAAGGAAGCTTTCAATAAGTTAAAAAAAAAACCATGACCTCTCCCCAATAACTTGCACTTCTAAACTTTCAGGTTCCTTTTGTGGTGGAATGCGATGCCTCGGGAAATAAGATTGGTGCAGTGATGTAGACATGTAAATTTCGTTGCATACAAATGATGCATCACAAAGCTCGACATGGCATATAACTCATCAAAAATGGACAAGTCATCAAAGACATGTGGCATAAATCAAGCAAAGGAAGTACAAAACATTCCCAAAAGTCAGCAAAAGGGAGAAAATCGCTCTTAAAATCGGCGAGGGGTCCAAATTGCTCCCAAAACAGAGCAAAAATTGAAGATTTCTCACAAAATAGGTAACAAGCCCTATAATTCAGCCAAGGTAAGGGGAAATGGTTGAAATTAAGACATAAAACATGCCTAAAATCTCGCATGGACAAATCAAGACACAAATCAAAGCCAAATCCATCCAAAGGCATGGCTTTGGAAGTCTATAAATACAAGGTCCTCACACAAGCATAAAGGTCAACAATTTCTACATTGAAGGGCCAAAATTCTCACAAAAGGAGAACCTCTGCCAAATCTTTAAAGACTAATACGATGCCAAATCTCTCTTCGAAGAACGTACAACCAAAGCCGAAGCTTTCTTTCGACCAAAGCCGAAGCATTCCCTTGAAGACTTAACAAGCACTTGTGCTGATTTCTTCAAGTCTTTGTTGCATGCTTAAAACTTGTAACGACGTTCGATTCATGAAGATCAAGTTGCTAAGACCCTTGAATCAACAAAATCCCACATCAACATCACCTTTGTCGCATGTCATACACAAACCTAGAGGTGAAGACTATCCATGCATTATTTCAGGCTAAAAATTTGAAGCAACCGTTCAATTGTTCGCCCAAGATCAATTCATCAACAACCTACGCATCTACATGAAATTTGAAGACTGAATCAGAGGAAAAGTTGTAAACAGAGATTATAACCTACAAATTCATGAATACAAATCTACTTTGTACACATGTTGTCATTTCATTCGTTACAGAATTTTCGTGTTTACAAGTGCTTTAACAGCAAGGGAAACTTATTGCATTTACAAGCCAATCTCTAGGGCCAAGGAACCAAGCACTGTCAACCTATGAGAGGGAATTGATTGCCATTGTTTATGCAGTCAAAAAGTGGCAAAACTACTTACAAGGGCGCTATTTTATTATCAAGACAGATCATAGTAGCTTGAAGTACTTTTTTAAGTTAGAGAACTAACACCCCATTCCAACAAAAGTGGGTTTCAAAGTTGTTAGGCATTGACTATGAGGTGCAATATAGGCAAGGCAAGGAAAATGTTGTAGCTGATGCACTGTCTAGAGTTTTTGGTTCCCTACCATTACCTGAGAAATCATTGGAGGAAGAGAGTGAGTTGTTTACCATCACCTACCCTTACTTTGGATAGTTGGATGAGTTGAGGAGAGAATTAGAGCACGATCAGTGGATTACAATGAAAAAGATAGAATTGGAAGCCAATATTCAATCAGGAAAAGTTGACTCTAGCCTATCCAAGTATGATATTGACAATGACTTTCTCAAGTACAAACATAGGATTGTCATTGGTATTAACTCATCTTGGAGGAAGAAGGTTTTTAAGGAACATCACTCCACTCATATGACAGGGCATGAGGGAATGTTGAAAACTTATCATAGGTTAAAAAAAAAAAAACAGGTTTTATTGGGTAGGAATGAAGAGGGACATCAAGACTTAGGTGGCTGAGTGTAGAACCTGCCAACAGAACAAATATGAAACAATTTCTCCCCCTGGATTGTTCCAGCTCTTTCCAATTCCTCAGAAAGCTCGGAATGACGTCAATATGGACTTCATCTGTTGTTTACCATGTTGCAAGGGTAAATTAGTGATACTAGTGGTTGTGGATATGCTCTCTAAATATGCTCACTTCATACCCTTGGGTCATCCCTACACTACTAGCATAGTTGCACAGGAATTCATTGAACATGTGTTTAAATTACATGATATGCCTATAACCATAGTAAATGATAGAGACACCGAGTGCTTTTTGGAAAGAGTTTTTCAAAATGCAAGGTTCTAAATTGTGCATGAGCTCTGGTTATCACCCTCAAAGTGATGGCCAGACTAAAGTAGTTAACAGCTGTGTAGAAACCTACCTTAGGTGTTTTAGAAGCTGTCTACCCAAGAAATGGCTACAATGGCTCCTCTGGGCTGAGTGGAGTTACAATACTTCATTCCACACTTTATCCCAGTCAACACCATTTAAGATTGTTTATGGATTCTTCCCTCAAACATTGCTTCCTATGAATTGGGAGCTGCTAAGTTAGACAGCATTGAACAAAGATTGTTGGCCAGGGATAAAATGATATATATGCTCAAGACCAACTTACTTGTAGCTCAGAATCGCATGAAGGTGCAAGCTGATAAGCACAAGAGTGAGAGAACCTTTGAAGTTGGAGATTTAGTCAACCTAAAACTCATCCCATATCAGTTGTAGTCCTTTGCTACTCATGCTTGCCACAAACTTCACCCACTATTCTATGGCCCTTTTGAAGTTTTGGAAAAAATTGGCAGTGTTGCTTATAAACTAAAGTTACCAGAAGGTTCGAAGATTCACCCAATGTTTCTTGTTAGTTGTTTGAAGAAAAACATTGGTGCTGATGTAAGTCCAATCCCATTACTACCATTGGTCATTGATGATGGTCTCCAAGCTCAAGAACCAGAAGCAATTTTGCAAAGGAGGATTTATAAGAAGAACAATGCAGCATGAGTTCAATTGCTTATCCAATGGAAGGGCAAGAATGAACATGAATCCTCATGGGAATACTATGAGGAATTCAAGGATAGGTTTCTAGATTTCAAGCTTTAAAAGTCTAAAGGGTTTACTTCAAGGTTCAACTGAAGGGAAGGGGAATGTTATATCTATGATTATCTTAATCATAGTAAAGGGTTTACTTAATGTTTTAAGTGAGTAATTAGTTATGTAGGTTGTTTTGCCAACTGGCAAAGAATATTTGGAGAACCTATATGTAGCCAATCTTGGATGTAATGGAACAACGGTCAATTTTATAAAGAAATATTTTACAAAAACATCTCTCTATCTCTAGCTACTCCTCCCTCCCATTCTCCATTGTTGCTGCTACTTGTAGGTTGAGTTAGGACTCTGAGAATTGGTACATATCACTCTCTCTCTCTCACCGTTTTTTTTTTCAATTCATGATCGAATTTCCTTTGCTTGAATGTTGGATCTGTTGCTTTCAACAAATTCTGCACTCTATTTGTGGCGCTTAATTTTTTTGTCGTTTGATTTGGTGAATTCTTGGGAAAATCCAAGCTGAGTTCCGTTTTGATTCGAAGAAATTTTATATCCAGAAAAGCTTGGGTGCCGTTCTGATTTGAAGAAATTTCAAACCCATAAAAGCTCGGGTTTCTTGGTGAGTTCTCCGACATGTTTGTTTCAGATTTGGTTTTTGGGTTCTCTTATTGTTTAAATTTTTATAATTTTAATTTTAAAAATCTGGGTTAAAGAAATTTTTCTGAGTTTAGCATTTAGCAGTTGGATTGCATGAAATCAGTATTTAAAGAAATCTTTTGTACAGAATGCAATGATGGACATTTTTTTGCCCAGCAAATTAACTCACAGAGCTTCCTGTTAGTTAAAGTCTTAAACTTTTGATTGAAATCTTTTACAGCTTTTATCGTTTTCGTTATCTATGCTGATGTTAACGGGGAGTTTTTTTTTCTTTTTTTTTTTGTTAATCATAAGTTTGTTTTATTTTCTGTTGGGCAGCTTTTGGTATGCTGCGGATGTTGATTCGGCAATGCGTTTACGATATTACTCTTTGCATACACTTTGCCTTTGAGCTATTAAGTACATCAAGGTATACTAACTATTTGACCGCATGTGTGATAGTTGCATTATAGTGAGGTTTTGAAATTTTAATTATAATGTAAAAAAAAAAAAACTGTATGGATGTGAGCGTTCATTATATGTCGATATAGAGTGATCTTGATGCACATCAAGTAAATGGTCGTGAGACGGATTTTTCCAACGAAAGTACGGTACTTCTCTGTCCTCATAGGGGATTTGAATATTTAACTTGACTCTCTTCTGGAATTCCAATAACTGTTTTGTATGAACAGGTCGAGTCTATATACTAGACATGTACGACCCTCGAATATATCCATTTTTAAGTTTCCTGCTCTCCTAATGTTCTAAGATGCAAGCTCAAAGTTACCAGCTGTACTGCTGTAAAGGTCTATGAGAGCAGGATTGTAGCATAAACCAAGTGTTTAAATCCACCTTTAGGATCTTGAAGCCAGGAGATACATTGACCAGAAGGTTGGAGTAGGTGAGCCATTACTACCACACTCGCATATTGTTTGCTATTATGAACTTCTGTGGTGTAATCTTTTTTCTTGATTGTAAACAGAGTGGAACGACAACGAATGAGTGCCTGAGAAAGTTAGATAACGCGCTTGAGGTATAAGGTTAACGTTGTCGTCATATATGCTTGAGCCTTGACCTCTCATTTTCTATTCTAATAATATAAGCTGTTTATGCTCAAGTAGTCGGTACACCTTATTGCTTCAGAAAAAAAAAAGGTGATATGTTGGAACCGATATTCTAGACGGAGATCCTCTAGGCCTGTTGAAGGTGTTATCGTTCGTTGATTTTTTTGGTCAGACAGAATATTACTTTCCTCCATTGTTTTCAGCTCCACATATGGCACACAATCCTGAAATGCAAATTTCCACATATGGCACATAATCCTGAGATGCAAGTACATGAATTTTATTAATCAATTTTCTGTTAACGTATTTGTTTGGTTCATATAGAGGAAACACAATTAAATTATCTTCACAAAACTGGTTTGTAAACAAATTTTTAGTCAAGATGTTGTGATAACGAACCGATGTTTATATATAAAAGGCCACTTGATGAAATATATATATGCAAAACTGGAGGTTCTGTATGAGTATATATAAACTGGAGGTTATAAGCCAGTTATAATAGCTCATTCTTTTAAAATATATAAACCGTTTTTATCTCCAATGAGTAGACATTGAGGATATCGGCCTAACTATATAACACCCGTATGAGGAGACCAATTTAATAGTTTCCTACGAGTCTATAAACAAGTTATACAAGTCAATTTCCAGTTAGATCATCTATTTCCGATCTTCCAATATGTTAGGTTTTATCACAAACCTTCCACTTTTTTATTACCAGTTAGTCTTACAATTTTCAACCTTTATCACAAACTGATGTTTTTCCCATGAGAGCTTTTACATCAGGAGTTTTCAATCATCGAGACACAAATCTATTTCTCGTTTTTTATTAATTGTCAGGTTTGTCATTTAATGAGATCTTTATTACCTGCTACTAATTAATAAGTCGTCTAAATTTTCTCATTTGTATGTTTATGATACACATAATGAGGTGCAGAATCGTCTGGAAGCTTTTAATTGTGATGAAAAGAATGAAAGGTTTGATCCAAAAATTGTAGAAGGTGGTACCCAAAGCAACCGATGAAATCAAAATTACATCTGCCCCCCCCCTTCTTTTCTTCCCATCTCTCTTTGCTCCTAAGCCTATGCTTTATATATATTTGTATATATATCAAAACAAAGTTTAGACATGCAGGATGCTGCAATGTTAAATTATGTGCTTATATATATTGTATGAAAGATTATACTTGGAAGATATAAAAAAAATGTGTTGCGAAGATCAATGTTGTTTCTTGGTAGATTTTTTTTTTTTTTTTGGTTGGTTGTTTGAAAGCATTGAAATTTTAAATTTTATTGTGGAGGAGACCCTTTTGAGATTAGGGTTTAATATCTTCGTTAACACTCCTTTTTCTTATATGAGTTTATGTTATCATAAACTCTAATATCTTCATTTTTTTGTTGCTTTGCTATTTCAGGACAATTTACCTGTACTCTTCTGATGAAAGATAGAAAGGACACATTCAACATGGAACATGGAGATATTATTAGAGTTCCTGCAGGGGCTTCTATTTACTTAATTAACAATAACAATGATGAACCTCTTCACATTGCAAAGCTCATCCGTTCTGTTAACAGTTCTGGACGATTTGAGGTAACCAAATCATCACTTCATTTCATCAATATTAGCTTTGGTAATTTATATTTTTATTTGTTTGAGCGATTAATGGCCTACAAATCCAATTAAATTTTCTCACAGAAACTTGAATTTTGTTTTAGTTTTAATATTTGGGGTTGGTAATTTCTGCAGGAATTCTTCCCCGCTGGTTCTGGAAATCCCAAGTCATACTTCAACAGTTTCAGCAATGACATTATTGAATCTGCCTTCAATGTAATTACAATTCTTAATTTTTGTTCTTTGCCCTTTGCTTGATTTAATTTGTTCACATAGATTAATTAGGCTCTAATTTACAATTAATTATTTGATCAAACCCTAAGAAAGAGCTAAGAGCAGGACTTTAGACAAAAAAAGGGGCCTACAAGGGGGTCAAGGCATAGTCATGAGCTCCCCAAAAGAGCAACTTGAGGCACTGTTTGGTGATCACCCAGGATTGGTACCTGTAACCACTGCACATGTATAGTTTTTTTATTTTTTATTTTTTATTACCTTGAACTGATGACAAAATTCTTTTTGGTTCCATGATTTGCAGCATGCAGCATGTACAATGCCATCACTGTCATAATTAATTCATTTACGCTTGCCCTCTATAAAATGGAATCCATGTTATGAAAATTGCCTTCACTATAAAAGTATAAATTGTCGGGTTTTATATATTTTGGAGATTGGCTATTTTTCAAGGTTTATCATGAAGGTTGTATTTGCATGACATATCTTCTTATATAAAGAGAAAATATATTGACTAGAAATTTTTTTATTTGTTAAATGTTGCACTTTCTTTATGTTCATAAGATAATTGACGAACTGGTTAATTACACAAGAAATTAACAACTTTTTGGACAGCTAACCTTATTTTAATGCTTTTTATACGCTACTTTCCTATTTTCAATCCTGCTTAAATATTGAAGAATGGTTATTCTTGCAAAGTTGTATTGGACAGAAGCTGTCCTCAGAGTTACACTTGAGAATTTTGGAGGTGATCCCATCCGAGGCCATTTGCAGCTAATGATTCTCAATTTCTTGAGTACACCTAGTAAGTCATTTATCTTCGTTTCTCATTGATATTTATTTTCTTTGATAACATAATTACTGTTAACAATTACTCTTAAAGAAAGAGATGGATATACCAACTAATGCATTTTCAAGGAGTACTATAACAACATTATTGGAATTGGATAACAATACTTGCTATAACTTTGGCAAGGAATCAGTTGATAGTGTGGGGTTCATGGATTTGGATTTGGCATTCTATGATATTAGCCAAGGAGTGGAAATTTTGATTGGTTTGACTCGTAATTTGGGTATGCTGTTTACATTCAACATTTTATAATTATAAGACAAACCGATATCATTGTATTATATGTTTTTATCAGCATTCAACATTTATAATTGTAAACAATCTTTGTGTGCCTATTTTATTTTATAGTTTTCAGTTTCCTAAATGAAGTTTTGACATGTATGAAATTTGACAATTTATCTTCATTTGCATTCTTGCATTTGAACTTGCAAGTTAGTTTATGGTAAATGCTGTTTAATAATTTAGCTAGAGAAAACGTTTCAATTGATTGTGATGAACTTGGTGATTTATAATTAGTTTATCAATCTTCCATACAATTTTTAATCCCACAACAACGCGCAGGCAGCAATTTCTAGTCTATACTAGAACTTAAGAATGATATATTTTTGTGGAGGCAGATTGTCTGTTCTCCTGTTACCGTGCCCTTCCCATGCTCTCCTATTTGTGCGGTCACGGGTAAGTCACGTAAACATTTTAGAGAACCTTTAGATTTCTTTCTTCTTTTGTTTTTGCTGATTAGACCTTAGAAATATGAAGTTGTGATTTGCTACCCACCCATTGAGGGGGAGATGTGTCATAGTAACTCAAGGGGCGCTTAGCCCATGGTTAATGTGACATCAGTATGATGTGATTGTAAACCTCTCACCTCTTTAACTTATTATCCACACAACTAGTCACTTTAGTGCTTACAACTCATGCTACTTCAAGCACTATTTAGGCAAGGTAATTTGCTACCCACCTATTGAGGGTGAGATATGCCATACTAATCCGAGAAGCTTGCCCATGCTTAATGTGACACCAGTATGATGTGATTATAAATCTCACCTTTTTAACTTATTATCGACACAACCAATTACTTTAGTGCTTACAAACTCACACTACTTCAAGTACAAACTATTTTGGCAAGGTATAAAACCAATTTAATATTTTTTTTTCTTTTTAACTCTTTAGTTGAACTCCAAAACTGAGACAAATTTAAATTAATTTCCATATCAATGGTTACAAAAGAATGGAGAATTAGGTGGAGATCTCAACCATAGAATACAAGCTGGATGGATAAAATGGAAAAGTGCATCGGGCGTGTTGTGTGACCGTCGTATGCCACTAAAGCTTAAGAGAAAATTTTATAGGACTGCAATAAGGCCGGCGATGTTATATGGCACGGAATGTTAGGAGGTGAAGCATCAACACGTACATAAAGTGGGTGTAGCTAAGATGAGGATGCTTCGTTGGATGAGTGGGCACACGAGAAATGATAAGATTAGGAATGAGGATATCCGAGGTTAAGTAGGAGTAGCCGAAATTGAAGGAAAGATGAGAGAAAATCGGTTACGGTGGTTTGGACATGTGCAAAGAAGGCCTACTGACGTTCCGGTTAGAAGCTGTGACTACGGGACAAAGGTCGAAGGGGTATAGGAAGATCTAGGAAAACTTTGGAAGAAACTCTAAGAAAAGACTTAGAGTACTTGGATCTAATGAAGGACATGACTCAGAACTGAGCGCAATGACGTTCTAGGATTCATATAGTTGACCCTACTTAGTGGGAAAAAACTTTGTTGTTGTTTGTTGTATCAATGGTTACAACATACACATATACTTATATTAAAAGGTCATATATATAATCATGTTGATAATTTTCTTCTCAAAAAATGCTTAGATGGTATTGTAGGTAGACATGAAAATGACCAAGAATAAGAAGCAAGTGGAGCAAGAAACCTTAAGATAGTTGTTAGGCGTGCATGTGGTTTGACGTTTTAATATTCCAAAATCTGAAAAAATAGTTCCGACCGTAAGAGTTTTCATAAAGTGAGTAAGATTAAACGCTCACTTGGGGATATATATGTCGACATATAAGTGTATCAACTGATATTATTATTGGACTTAATATTGTTCAAACTAGTATTAAACAATATGGAGGGAATGAACGCAATTTCGAAATAGGGGAATACACTCAATTTCGAACATTACAAGAAAACATGGATTAGGTGACGACATTTTATGTGACGTCTATAAATTCATCACATTTTAGTATAATAGGTGAGGAATTTTAAAAAAAACATCACATACATACTACTGTGGGATACAAAATAATTTTGGAATGTTGTTCGTCACATAGCAAGCCTAAATTCCACACAAATTTTTAGGTGCCAAATTTTGCCGCCCAATTGTTTTCACTGGTGACGAAAAGATTGGGTTCTTCACATAATCTAAGATTAGGTGACCTAGGTATGTGAGAAAAGCCAATTCATCACCATTTGTTTTACTAAAGGCAAAGGGAAAAATTTTAAAAAAAAAAAACATTAAAACAAAGCCCCAATTAGAACTCATCTATTCTACTTCCACCCCACTCCGTCTCTTAGTTTCTCAACGTTGCCGATGACGGATTGTTGGTGGCCATGACTGCATCTCGCTTTCGTCTTCCTCAAACCTCAACTGCTTGCTCTCGTACTCTACTCTCTTTGATTTAAGAAGACCTAGTTTTTCAGCTGTCCTTTCTCCCAATTTCTTCTCAAAAGGTACTCAAATCTCTCTCTGTCTCTTGAAATTACTGCACTTTTCTTGATTTCTCTCTTGTAAATTTGTCTCAACTGTGAAAATTTGAATTTTTCCTTAATGGGTCTATGTTATTCACTGTTTTCAAAGATGGGTCTCTCTTCTTTTCTCCTACATTTGATAATTTAGCTCTTGTTCTTGTGTTTATGGAATTACTTTCATGCTTGGGATGGCCTTTGCCAGAGGGTATTAAGGATGAATCAATCAAAGTGGGTTCCGCGATACAAGGTCATATATTTAGTAGTTCTTGAATCGATTTGCCTTTTAGTGAAGTTGATAATGATACTCTATCTATGTTTACAAGTTACGATGAACAAATTTTTGAAATATCAGCACAACGCAAGTTTAATTTTTAAGAAATACTCAACTATTTAATGGTCATCAGGAGATGAGACATCGTCCACGAGAATTCTCAGGTGATGATATACTTGATCAATTTGATTACCTTGTACCTCGTAAGTTGGGTAAACATGATAGCAATAAAGATAGGAAGAGGAAGCGGAATGCTGAAGAATTAAATTGGACAAGGAAGAGTATTTTTTTCGAGTTGGAATACTGGTCCAAATTAAAGATTAGGCATAATCTTGACATTATGCATGTTGAGAAGAATATATTTAATTATTTGATCAGGACATTGCTGAATACGGGGAAGTCAAAGGATACCCTCAAGGCGAGGATGGATTTACAAGACATGATTATCGGGCAAAGTTTGCATTTGAAACTAAATGCACGTAACATATTGGATAAGCCTTTGGCTCAGTATGTATTCAAGCCATTTGAGCGTAAAGATTTCTTGCACCGGTTGAAATCAATTAAATTTCTAGATGGTTATGCAACAAATATATCTCATAAAGTGAGTGTGGATGAAGGTAAGGTGTTAGGTTTAAAGAGCCATGATTGTCATGTGTTGATGTAACGTGTGCTTCCAGTGGGAGTTAGAAAACATTTGAAAAAGCATATATATGGCCTACTTGTTGAGCTGTCAAGTTTCTTCCAACAAATATGTGCAAAGACACTGATTGTTTCTGATCTTGATAAGTTGGAAGAAGACATTATCCTCATATTGTGCAAACTAGAGAAAATATTCCCGCATGCATTCTTTGTTCCCATGGTTCACTTAACAGTGCACTTACCACATGAAGCAAAATTAGCAGGATCGGTTGGATACCAATGGATGTATCCTGTAGAAAGGTAAAATGCCATCAGGTTTACTTTAATTGCATTAAGTGTGTCTTTCTACATACTGATAATTGTTCATTTACTAGATTGTTGGGCTTGTACAAGAAATCTATACGTAATAAAGCTCGCCCTGAAGGCTTTATTGTGGAAGCACACTTGGCATACGAGTCCTCAACTTTTTGCTCAATGTATTTGTGTGATGTTGAGACTCCATTCACTCGACAGAAAGAAACAATGACGGTGGTGATCCCTATATGTTGCTCTCAGTGTTTGCACAAAAAGCACGTCCATTTGGAGCTCATGTATTGGTTGAACTTTCGAGGGAAGATATAGAAGTGGCATATTGGTATATCTTAGACAATTGTGAAGAAATAGAAGACTTCAAGAGGTATGTGATAGTAATGGTTTTACATATATTGAAATATTTATAATTCTACAACTTTAACTTCTTCTTTTTTTATGTATGCAGTGAGCATATCCAGATTTTGGAAATAGATAATCATGTCAATGTACAACTGAGACATAAACAGTTGTTTCCTGAATGGTTTAGGCAGAAGGCCACGTCATTGTATTATCAAGAACCTACATTGGTGAGTGAAGAAAATTTTTCATTAGCCCAAGGTCCGGATCAACGTACTGTCCAATACACAGGTTGTATTGTAAATGGCATTCGCTATTTGGTCACACAAGTTGATCAAAATTGTACAACGCAGAACAATGGGGTAATGACACCAGGGTTGCACAACAGTGAACCATGTAACTTCTAGAGCAGATTAATGAATGTCATTAAAGTACAATTTATAAGAGGTTATAAGGTGATTCTTTTCAAATGTCAATGGTACAATACAAATACTAAAGGAAAAAGATTTATTCGAGATTATCATCTTACATCAGTCAATGTAAATAATCGGTGGTACGATAGTGATCCATATGTGCTAGCTAGACAAGCACATCAAGTATTTTACATTGATGACTTAAAGTTGGGCCATCCTTGGAAAGTTGTGCAGAAGATTCAACATAGGCACATTTGGGATGTCCTTGAGAAAGATGATGATAGTGTGGACCATGATAATGATGAAGACGATGATGATTATGTAGATGAAAATAAAATTTTCATGAGATCAATCCTAAACGAGGATGATGAAGTTAATATTGAATTATCTAGAGATGATGTTGATTCTGAATCTTTTGATGCTAATGACAAAGAGGTGCGAAGAATGTTAGGGCTAGAGAATGAGGGGGGAGGGGGAGGAGGAGGAAGATGAGGAAGAGGAGGAGGAGATGGAGGAAGGGGTTGCAACTTGTGACACAGATAGTGATTGATGATTATGGTGAGATCTGTACATTATAAATCAATATTTATATTGTCCAATAGTCTATTTGCTTATATATTTACTAATAGTCATATTATTTATAACAAATTGTGGAAATTTTAAGTTTGTTTGAATGTATTTTTCATAGATTGATTGAATGTACAAGGGGGATATATAATGAGGTAGAAGGTTACAAGCAACCCTACCTTGGCAAATCCTACTGATCCGGTAAACCCTAAAGTTATCACTCCTTAAATTAAGGGAGTGTAGCAAGTAGTTAGGACAAAACTATCAACAAGTCACCTAGATGTCAATCTTCCTCAAATTAAGGGATTCGACTTAATAGAGAATCCCATGGAAAGAGGAAACATAAAATATGGCAGCATCAGTTACCCCATATCGTCTAATATCCATATGCAACATCAGTCATATGCAGCATCAGCCACCCGATATCGTTTAATATCCATATGCAACATCAGTCACCCCATATCGTCTAATACAAATGAATGTTTATTATTAGATGGTTATAATGATTTATCTATGATGTTAGTTTGTTACTTATTATTATTATTTTTTAAAACTTATTAGATGACAACTCCTACTCAACGAGGAAAGAAGGTGAAACGGGTGAGGGATGCCCCACCTCCGCCTCTACCACCACCACCTCCTCCACCACTTTCTTCTTCGCCGGAAGAGCCAGCATACATGAACTTAGGTATTTGAAAAGGGCTACTTACAATTCTTTCAACATTTTTATTTAGGAGTTGATCTTTTAATGTTGTTTTAAACAAGTTATAAAATTAATCAAATGCATATATTCTTTTTTAATTTTTAGAGACAGATTTTAACTTTAATGCCAAAAAGATGATATGTGGGAAAGGCCTCCACGATATTTTGGAGGCAAATAATGGGAAGAAGATGCCAGTCATGTTTGATTTCAAACTTCAAGTTCCAAGTGATTTGGTAGTATCAGGTTTTTTCACTACCGAGATAGGGAATATTGTCCAAACTCACTCGCCAGTTTGCTACAAGAAATGGATGAAGGTCCCATCTTCTAAAAAAAAGGACACTGCGGAATAAGTTGCTTGTGAGTTTGATTTTAATTTAGTTTATTCATAATAATTTCAAGCACTCACTTTTATATATTTATGCTTGATAATATAGGTATTATTTGTGGTGGACTTATCTCATCCAAAGATAATTG
>JADOBS010303317.1:0-17932 GCA_015708375.1 Cydonia oblonga
TCCATTAGTAAAATCTCTCTCTCTCTCTCTCACCCCCCTCAGTATATACATCTCTCTCTCTCTCTCTCTCTCTCTCTCTCTCTGTACGTATCAAAAATGGCCTCAACCCCGCCGCACTGTTCAATCACGGCGACTAAGCCTTACCAGAGCCACCAATACCCCCAAAACCAGCGCCTAAAATCTCAGCGCAACGCCCGCCAACCCAATCAATGGACGACCCAACAAGTCTCCCTCCCAAAGCCTCTGCCTTTACCCTCCCAACCACCGCGCTCCGCCCCAAGGCCACCGCTTCCCGCCCCCACCTCCTCCTTTTCATCCCTCTCTTCTCTTCCTCCTCCAAAATCTGATCTCGTCACCGCCTTCTCGGGCCGCCGCTCCACCCGATTCGTCTCCAAAATGCACCTGGGCCGCCCCAAGACCACCGTGGGCTCCCGCCACTCGGCGCTGGCAGAGGAGGCCCTGCACCACGCCGTCCAATACGGTAAGAATGATCTGGCTCTTGATGATGTTTTGCTTAGTTTTGAGACTAGGCTTTGTGGGTCTGATGATTACACGTTTTTGCTAAGAGAGCTTGGGAATCGGGGTGAGTGTTGGAAGGCAATTCAATGTTTCGAGTTTGCGGTGAGGAGGGAGAGGAGGAGAACTGAGCAGGGGAAATTAGCTAGTTCTATGATTAGTACTCTTGGCAGGTTAGGAAAGGTTGAGCTTGCTAAGAATGTGTTTCAAACTGCTGTTGATGACGGCTACGGAAAGACCGTTTATACGTATTCTGCGTTGATTAGTGCTTATGGGCGAAGTGGGTATTGTGAGGAGGCTATAAGAGTTCTCGAGTCAATGAAAGATGCGGGCTTGAAACCGAATTTGGTTACTTACAACGCGGTAATTGATGCGTGTGGAAAAGGGGGAGTGGAATTTAAGAGGGTAGTGGAGATTTTCAATGAGATGCTGAGAAATGGGGTTCAGCCAGATCGAATTACTTATAATTCACTCCTTGCGGTTTGTAGTCGAGGGGGATTGTGGGAGGCAGCTCGAAACCTATTTAGTGAGATGGTGGATAGAGGGATTGATCAGGATATTTACACGTACAATACGCTTCTAGATGCGATTTGTAAAGGTGGGCAGATGGATTTGGCATACCAGATGATGTCGGAGATGCCTTCAAAGAATATTTTGCCCAATGTGGTTACTTATAGTACTATTATTGATGGATATGCTAAGGCTGGTAGATTAGAAGATGCACTCAATTTATTTAATGAAATGAAGTTTTTGGCCATCAGTCTGGACAGAGTTCTGTATAACACATTGCTTTCACTATATGGGAAGCTTGGTAGGTTTGAGGACGCTTTGAATGTTTGCAAGGAAATGGAGAGTGTTGGGATTGTGAAGGATGTTGTGTCTTATAATGCACTTCTTGGTGGGTATGGGAAGCAAGGGAAGTATGATGAAGTTAAAAGAATGTACAATGAGATGATAGAAGAACATGTATCACCAAACATATTAACTTATTCAACATTGATCGATCTGTATTCAAAAGGTGGTTTGTATGCAGAGGCAATGAAGGTTTTTAGAGAGTTTAAGCATGCAGGGTTGAAGGCTGATGTTGTGCTTTATAGTGAACTTATCAATGCTTTGTGCAAAAATGGACTGGTGGAATCTGCTCTTTCGTTGCTTGATGAGATGACCAAGGAAGGGATTCGACCTAATGTTGTCACTTATAATTCAATAATTGATGCCTTTGGTCGGTCAGCAGCTACAGAATGTGCAGAGGATGCTGCTCCAGGAGGCATTGTGCTACAGACCGGATCTTCATCTACAGTTTCTGAAAGGAAGGTCTTTGAAATTCAGGTGGGAGATAAGGAGGATAACAGATTTATGAAGATGTTTGGGCAACTTGCAGCTGAGAAAGCAGGTTATGCAATAAAAGAGAGGAAGGTTAGACAAGAAATCTTGTGTATTTTGGGAATCTTTCAGAAGATGCATGAGCTAGACATCAAGCCGAATGTTGTCACATTTTCTGCCATTTTAAACGCGTGCAGGTACATCTCTTTACCTTTCGTATATGGTGTATTGAGGACCTTGTTGCTTGAAGATGTGTTAAAGTCAATTTTTAAACTGTACATTTCTAGCAATTTAGATTTATTTGTACCTTACATATTTCATAAGTGTTTCAGTCTCAGTTTCTTATGGTGTATGCCTTACATACTGTGTCATGCTTCTCAAGAGTTTGCTTTCATTTTCTCTACGGAGTAGTTGAGCTCTGTGGGTTGTGAGGCATGTCAAGAACATGAGAGTACGTGAAGTAAAATTTATGGTTATGATACAGTTAAGAATTATATGCGCTGGAGGGTTCTTAAATATATGCACTGATATAGGCAGAGCGGAACCTCTCAAACACAACAATTGTAGATGTATGTTTTAAGGACTGTTTACTCATAGTAAGTTGTTAGTCCAGAAAAGAAGCAAATCAAGCGAAGGAAACTCTGCCTATTTCACTTCGTTTCAACTTGGGGAAGGTGAAAAACAACCACTATTCATTGTAATGTAACCACTATTCATTGTAGTGTCATTGAGGTTATTATGCTACAATGTCAATGATCATTTGGTTTGATTAGGATGTCTAATGTTGAGTACGATGTGGATTCTTTAATCTCCGTTGCATTCCCCTAATCTTATGTTTTTAATGTAAACATAGTCCAATAGCATCCCAGAATATATGGTTAATCTCGGTTTCAATGGGCTTTTCAATGCAGCCGTTGTAATTCATTTGACGATGCTTCAATGTTATTGGAGGAACTCCGGTTGTTTGATAATCAAGTTTATGGGGTTGCCCACGGACTTCTTATGGGCTACCGGGATAATGTATGGGTTAAAGCTCAGTCTCTGTTTGATGAAGTTAAGCAGATGGACTCTTCGACTGCTTCTGCATTCTATAATGCTCTGACCGACATGCTATGGCACTTCGGACAGGTAAGTTTTAGAAGATGCCACCTTTTCAGGTGTAACATGTTTTTCCCTTACCCCAAACAATTAAAGGTCTAATTTTTTTTTCCCCATATTAAGGTTTTTCATTTTTATCAATGTGTATTTTAATAGAAACAAGGGGCACAATTGGTTGTGCTTGAAGGGAAACGCCGAAATGTATGGGAAAGTGTGTGGTCTGATTCGTGCTTAGATTTGCATCTAATGTCTCCTGGGGCTGCTCGGGCAATGGTTCATGCATGGTTGCTCGATATACGCACTATAGTGTTTAAAGGCCAACAATTACCGAACCTGTTAAGGTTTGCATATTTTCTCATCAAACAAGTCACTGTTTGCATAATATTTGTTAGAATGTTGAGTTCATTTGTCGGACTCCCTGCAGCATTCTAACAGGATGGGGGAAGCACAGCAAAGTAGTAGGTGACAGTACCTTACGACGAGCTATTGAGGCACTTCTTACCAGCATGGGTGCACCCTTTCACGTTGCCAAGTGTAACTTGGGTAGGTTTATATCGACGGGCTCTGTGGCTGCTGCCTGGTTAAAAGAATCTGGGACACTGGAGGTGCTCGTTCTTCACGATGACAGGACTTACCCAAAAGGTGCGCATTTGGACCAAATCTCCAATTTTCAAGCGCTAGCCTTGTAGTTGTTTGTAACATTGCAAATTTTTTTGTATTCTTGTAAACATGTTAACGAAATGTAATATATTTGTATCATAAGTCAGCATAGCGTTTTAGACGGCGCTTTCTCTCATCAGCTATTTGGGACAAGGTTGATGCTCCCTTTTCTCAATCCGAATTTGGAACTTTGCATTGGATTTCTGCAGTTTTCGGTGAAAGGAGGGAAAAAGTAGACATTTATGCTACCGATACGCAAGTGATTAAAGTTGTTTCCTTGAATTCATATTTGCTTCCCAAGTCCAACAAATGAATACAGTATTTTGCCTTGACCCTTGTTCCTTTTACAATCAACATTAAAGGTGGTGAGTGAGAGGTGCAACGGTGAATGCTAAAATGTTTTTGCGATGACCTCCCAATCAGGTAAATACAGTGCGCGCGCGACGAAATTTACATTTTATCTAAGTCCTGAAACAGGAAACGGTTTGGTTACTTTTGTGATGAATATAATACTATCTATACTAATGGATAAAAAGGGATCTATTGTGATAGTATCAAAGTCAATCACGCATGCGTTTAACTTTTCTGCACCAATTGGTTTGGTTTGAGAGACCACCAAAATAGCATTTGCATTGCATGCAAGTCAAGTCCTAGAAGTATCAAGCGATACGAGTGGTCTAAAAAATCCGCATACAATTTACCAATGGAGCACAAAGAAAAAAGACTGAGAGAACCAAGTATTCATTTTTTTTTTCTTCTCAAGCAAGGTGGTCGAAAGACTGATCAACTTATACACGACGGAGAGTCGCATACAATACAATTATAAATTTGATTGTGTTCTTAAAATCAAACACTTGGAACTTCAAGATAAATGAGAACACCGATAATGTCAATAAAACGTACTACGATGTCTAATCGTGATTTGAAAACAAGAAACATTACATAATCTGTTGTTAAGATATGTGAGACCTTTCAGAGTTCAGACCCCCCAACTCAATCCTACCCTTATGAATCATCCTGTATGTCACTAATTTCCCTAAGTACAAGACTAGTCATCTTACAATTCAAGACCAAAAATTAGGTCATGAAGGACCTCAACCGTGGTGGAAGTTTTTGCTATGAGAAATACAAAATTTATATCACACAACCGTACCTGCCTACATGACGCGAGGAGAAATACAGCGAGTGGCTCTAATTTTCTAAGCTCTTTTCCTAGGCTAAGCTCATCTTCAACCTCCACACAGCACAGCACGGGCATTATCCGATTCAATATTAGATATTACCCGAGGTGCATCTCTATTAGGCACAAACAGATATTCAGTAAGTCTTCTTTCTCAAAACAGGCTTCCGCACTTCCTTCTTTGCAGTTGTTGTGAATCCGGGTGTTGGTATTCCCACCGTGGATTGGTATAAGTCCTTCAAGCTTCAAGGTGAGGCATAACAAAAGTAGACAACAATTACAGCATGTTCACGAGGACAAAAAGTTCCAGAACCAGTAAGCAGCAGATGTAGTTGGAAGAAAATAATATAACAAATACCTTGGAATGGTGGCAAACAAAGCAATCACTGAGACGCCAACTATAAGAGGGAAAACTGGCGCTGGAGTCAACTCCTGTAGGTCACGGAAGCGGAAGAGGAGAAACAAATTGATATTTCGTTAGCCTAACTCTAAACTCAATTCATAGCCTCACATGCAAAAAATTGAACCATCCTAAACAAAAGTAAGCACCACAATAGGTGATATGCCGTTCCAGAAAGTACCATAAAATCAGAAGCATCTATGTTTATATGATTTAAGAAAATAAGGGAAAGGGCGTATAAAGGCATTGCACTCTTACAAGATTGTTAAACAACAATTGGAAGAAGAAGTAAAACAAACCTGCTTGTGGTGATCCTCTTCAAATACATATCTGAGGGGGCCAACATGTATACGAGTATTCTGCTCTAAATCAACCTCAATAACCTCGGATTCAAACTTATGGCTGCTTGACGGAAGACTAGAACGAAGCTGCAGAAGGTGCTTACCCTTGGGTAAGTCCTTCACTTGGAAAAAGTTGGAAAGCGGAAGAGGGAAGACGGACTCCATAGAAAGATCACTAGATGATTTGATTTCCACCAGTAGGTGTGGATGCAGTTCCTCTGTTCTCTTTCCTTCAACATGGCAACTTAAAACGGTTGCGTCTGGCTGTTCAAAAACCAGAAAATCTAATCCTTTGATATCCTCATGTCCAACCTACAAAATTACCAAAACCGTGAATAAATATTTACACATGGATGGGAAGCAACATTATCAAAGACTTAATTTCTAAATACTGGACTCATCTTTCCACTCCAAGGAAGTTCGTTCTACCATACTGCAAAAAATTTCTAGCTGCTAACCTTGATGGGAACAGATTCTGGTGACGCACGCTCAATTTTAGCACTACCCAAACCATCCCTTTTCACTACTTTGATTACATAGGTCACTACTTTGATTACATAGGTTGTGTCAGGAATAAGTCCTCTCAAACGATAACTTCCAGATGAATCAGTCACTGTTTCCTCGTAATAGCCTTTTGATTCTGATCTGGCCTCAACCAACACGCCTTCTTTTGGTTGGCCAGACAATAGAGTAACGACACCCCTAGCACTGGAAAGGGTATAAAACAAATTAATATCTCACAGAAAGAAGCATAAATTAATATCAATTCTGTATGCTTCCACATGGTTACACTGATACAAATTCTAAAGTACCATCATAAGTATAAATGAAACAGGTTTGGTTTTAAAGACTTCAAAACTTGGACCACGCATGCACACATAAATATGCTGCGATGTATATAATATGGATTAAAGTTATTTTGAAAAAAGAAAAAGGAAACTGATTAAAAGTCAAAATCACAGTAGCATAAACTCATATTAAGATAATTACCAAAAGCGAACAATGATGACTAAAAAGAGAAGGGAAGGAAAGCAAAATCAAACCGCACAAGAATTATATCAATTTTCAAATCAATTTTATCAATTCTTGGCAAAGGAGAAATCCATGGATAAAATTGCTACAATCTGGAAATAGTTTAATCCACAGATCCAACAAAATTCCTAATTACTTCAAATTTATAAATTCCAAATTGTAATAAACACGTAGTTCAAAATTCTTAATACGAAAGAGAGAATGGTTTGTCAACATTTATATGTGCAACAGCAATAATAAAAATAAACTGTTTACGTGGATCACATTTAAAAAATAAAAAAATAAAAAAAAATTATGCAAATCAAATACAAGAGAAGACCAATGGAAAACCTGTAAGCCACTCGAGTAGCCAAGAAAATAGCTTCTTTAGACTCCCCCGAACCAAGATCTATCGCCAGTGCTGGAGGAGAAAAGGCAAACTCCTATAGGACGTCAAAAATTCACTTGTTAGGGGCCTGTCCGTAGTTCTATCTTTTGTATTACGATCAATCCACAATGGCCGGCCAAGGATTTTCTCTATATGAGGAAAACTTGCACTATAAGGCCTCGTTTGATGTCTAGGATTGGCTTGGCTTGGATAATCCACTAGATTCAATGAATGTTGAATAAAAATATGGATGTCAACTTGCAAAGTTTGGTCCAAGTGAACGTAGAAGATGGAAAAGTCATGAAGAAAACTGGTCCCTCTCAATCCTACCATTTTTTGGGGATTAGGAGGGATAAGTTTTCATCATGATTTCTCCATCTTCTATCTTCACCTGGACAAAATATGCAAGTTGGCTATTTGGCATCCATATTTCCATAAAACATTCATTAAATTTAGTGAGTTGTCCAAGCCATGCCAATCCTAAACATCAAACGAGGCATAACAGTACTAACATAATATGAGAAAAATAGAGCTAACTAGCTTGTAAATGTCAAAGCCATAACAAGTTTACAAACCCATTGCTTGTGGTACAGGTACCTGAAAGAAAAACTGACTAAACAAGTTTTTATTTCTCTTTTGATAGTGTCTTTGAAATAATGTAACTTTGTAAAGAACCCTAGCATTATGACACAAATAAATAAGATGTGTACATGTCTTGCCAGTGTGTGTTACAAAAACATCATAGTCCTTAGGAATTATATGTCAGATACACATACACACAACATAGATGACTATTATATATATTTAGGAATCCCTTCTTAAGAGGGATCCCCATTTTTCAAAAAAAATGGGGATACCCTCTTAACCGTCAGATTTGGCTTTAATGAAATCCTGTGGTTGAGATTCAGTGGCTTGTGATTTAATCTCAACCACAGAATTTCATTAAAGCTAAATCTAACGGTCAAGAGGGTATCCCCATTTTTTTTGAAAAATGGGGATCCCTCTTGAGAATGGGCCTGTATATATATATATATATGTATGTATGTATGTATGTATTTATACAGAATCTTTGAGATACATACAGTAAACTTCAACTGAACAAATATCATTGTTCTTTAGACTAGTCAAAAGATAAAAATGAGAAAATTGTCATTGTACTTTAGCAAGATGCATGGTGGAACTGAGTTTTCTGGTCAGATTCTATTTCTAAGCAAAGGTAAGCAATGCAAGTGTGAGTAGTTTTGTGACCAACGTCACCAACCATAAATATAAGACAAAAATAACATAAATTTTTTTAGTAACATGATTGATGATTGTTGAACACGTTGCATTCAAAATTACTTAACTCGTACATTATGAAGATCCAAAACAAGGAGATTAAAGAAAGAGAATGCAGAATAGGAAGACAAGGAGAATAATTAGCATGTATATCCTGGAAGATAATAGGAATCTTGCATTCAGAATGCATATCCTCGAAGGGTACCTTTAGCAGAGGACGGAGATAGAATGTCCCTGGAAATAAGTTGTTAAATAGAAATGCTCCACCAGCTCCAGATACCGAGTTGTTTCTGTAGCCATCATCGCCACTCAAAGATAATAACACTGAAGGAATGGTCTCTTTAGCATCATCTTTAGAATGAATATTTACAGAAATTTGGCCAAGCTTCTGACAAGAAAAGGAATGAGGCCCAACTTGTTTTAAATGATACCCAGGCTGCACAAAATGGAAGACATTAGGTTGATAGCAAGGAATTGCAGTTTCACGTATTTCTTGTACTCAGTTCACAAGTGAAAATAATCTTAGTTCATTCCTCTCTTAATCATTGATATTACAGTATAAAATGTGTACCAACCATTCATATGTACTATCTATGTACTTTGACCATCTTAAGCCGTAACGAATTGCAGGGTAACAAGCCAGGAAGAGAGAAACTTAATGATGGAGCAAAGATATCAACCTCTCCTTTGTTCTTCATTTAATTTATCCGTATTGAGAAAATCAAAAGATGTAAGAGTAAGCACAAATATGTCAAAAAGTTAAAGGTTGGTGAATCACAAGTTTACCTGGGAAGGTTTATACTGACAATCTCAAGACAAAGAGAAGTAAAGTACAAGGTCTCCAAGATTTGTACTATCTGAATTATATATCTTTTAAATTGCTTTACTAGATTTTCTTGGCCTCCTATGTAGCACGTTTTAATCCTTGTAAATTCCAAACAAATTTTACAAACCACCACCTAAAATCCAAAAAGTGCACAAAGTGCAAACAACAACTATCAAGTCATCAATATTCAAATGCATCACCTTCAAGACGGTTAAAAAAAGTAAACCATGCTGGACACTTAACTGCAGAAAGTAAATTAAGGTTTTAGTAGATGTCCAAACCTTTGAAGCCTCAACATGGTATGTTATTTCATCATACAAAGGTCCCCCAACAAAAGTGCCATCCATTCCCGTGGTAGTCTCCAGTACTATTTCACCGTCCTTAAGGTGAGCAATGTGGCTATCCCCAGCAGCAAGAATCTTAATATGAACTTCAGAAAGAGGGGGAGAGACTGATCCTGTAATATATAAACCCAATCGACCAGAGAATGGAGGGATTGACGCTTGGCAGCCATCATTTGTAATTAAGACCTGATGGAGAGAAGTTTCAAGATTAATCTTCGATAAAAAAAATAATGGACTTTCATTTCTTCAGTTGGAAAAATCCAAACCCAATACATACATGATGTTGTCTGGGATAAAACAATATCTTCCTCATCTCATCAGTTCTGCAAAACATCACAGCTCGAGTCAGAAGCAAAAAATGGTGAAGTAATGGCGAACAGTAACACAAATGCAGTACTACACCAAGTTTTCTTTGCAAGAGAGAGGTAAATCTTAAAAGGATAGAGTAACAATTCAGTGCACATAAGAAACCAAAAGACATTTCGTAGTAGACACATCTAAACATTTGAGATGTGCAAGAGCCATGACTGATTAATTATAAAGAGAAACAATTAACTATGAACCTTGGATCCTTAGGAACAAAGGTAAGTCTTTCTCCACGATTGGCCCATGCAGAATATTCATACACTACAGCACTTTGATCATTTCCACTGGAAGTGAGCCTAGCTGTGGTCTCATCTATAATACTGCCCCCGGCATTCAGAATATCCACAATGAAATTCTCAGGTACCTCGCTGACACCCTCAAATGAGCTTGATGAAACACTGATTTGTCCTTTGACAAGATACTTTTCTCCTTTCAGATAAATAGGCTGCAAAAATAAATAAAAGATTTGAGGGGAAGGAGATTTTACTTCAGCAAGATAACTACAAGTGGTGAAAAAAACAAAAACAAAAGGGAAGATAACACTATACCGATGGGATTAAAGTATCAATCTTAATTGATGAGCTCCCAAAGAAAATACAAGAGTTGACAAAATGAAGTTCATGCACTCCAGGATATTCTACAAATACATTCTGGGAACCTTTCTGCAATTCATACGGAGGAGAAAAAAAAATGAATTCAGATGCAGGTGCATATGCATCTTAGTTTAGAATCTTTAGATCACCGGGGGGGGCTTATTAACAGAACAAACCTTAATTTTCAAATTAATGGAAGAACCATCTGGCTGAATCATAAAAGTGTCTACATCATGGGTGGAAATGACATTGAGCCAGTAACCTTTTTGAACAAATTCAATTCCTTTTACATCTTCCACACCAACATCCACATCAATGGAACTTTTCTCCCAGCACCAATTATCTTCTACAGCTGTGGGTTCTTCTGAATTGTGTTTGACCTAAAGTAACAACATACATCCAAAGAAAACAAGCATATTAATGGCAATTATACCAAATGAATGCTAATTCTGACAATAAAACTTTTTGTATCATATCATAACATTCTGCAACGCAGAATAATTCAATAAAATGTAATGGGCAGAGACGAATAACTGTACCTCAAATCTGTATTTCCCTGGGATGACATTTTCGAAGTGAAATTCACCACTCTCATCAGTCAAATTAATTGTCCTCTTCTCTTCATTACGTTTAACAGCTAAACCAACAAGGATAACAGAAACAGATGTGCCACACTTCTCCTTGCAGGTTACAGTTCCACGTACATTGACCAATGCCTTAATTAATGACAAAAAGAGAGAAAAATCAAAACAGAAAAAAGAGTAAGAAATTGCATATCTAACGTAAGCAAGCACAATGTAGAATACTTCAGATTTTATGTTGATGAAAGAAGCAATTTTGTGTCCATCTCATTTGCGGTAATAAATCAAATGAATAACTAGATCAACCAAATCAATCTGAACTTGTATGAAAAGGTATTCTATTCATGTTAGAAAGCAGCTTTTAGTGCATATAAGTATGCACAATCATTGAAGACTCAAAGATGAAAAATAAGAATAAAAAGGAAAAGGGAACTATTATTGGCACTCCAAAAATCTAATTGTGCACTCCTCATAAAAGTATTTTTCTCTCGGAATATAGAAAGTTTGCAGTGCACAATTAGACTTTTGGAGTGCCAATAAAAATTCCCAAAGAAAAAAGTTGTTATATTTTATGGAAAAACAAATATCCGTATCATTTAAGAAAAGTCACCTGAGAAAACTTGATGTTCAATAATGGACCTTTGACAGCAACATCGATATAAGACGGCAAAAACATTAGGCCAGAAGCACTGTCAGGGGTAGCTGATATAGCAGATAAACGATATTCACCAGGTAGGACCTGCGCATAAAAGGCAAAGAAGATGTAAATTGCATAGGCAAAAGGGGTTAAGTTTGGATCCACAATACATAAACCAATGAATGCGTGGCTGAAAACCCACCTAAAATAGGCAACCAAAAAAAAAAGGAAAATTACAGCACACAATTAATTTACTATGTTGATAACTGCTTACACAAAAAATAAAGAAGTTGTCCTTCTCCACCTCATCATACAAAGATTAAGTTGGTTCAAAGAACTTTTCTTTATAGACAATTCTAATGCAGTTCAAGCAATCCTAGGATCAGAACTGGATTCTAAAACAGGAACATGTCAGTTCATTGACCAAACAACTTTGCATCACTTCACAAATGTAGTAAGTTCACACTTGCAGTATCAAACATGTATAAATTAAATTAAAAGGAGCAAAGAGTAATTAATTCTGGATTCAATCATTGAGAACTGGGCCAGTTACCCATTCTCTATCATAATCTCAACCATCTCAATATCAGAAAATACTACTTGTTTCTAGACACGCCAAGAAATAAACACCACCTCCTTATTGCACACCAAACTAACATACCTCAAAGCAGAAATTTCCACTTCCATCAGTCTGTTTCACTTGCGGTCTGACATTTTCAGGGCCAAGAGTCAAAGCTACCTAAATTTAAATATGAAAATATTATTCCTGCATATAACATAGAAAGAAGAACATAGGGAATGTGATATTTACCTTTGCTTTGTAACCAGCACTAACCATCTGAACCACACCACAGACATCATAGGAAACGGCTTTAATATCCATTACTGAAGCCATATTTGGTAATACCTGGATCAGCAAGTAAAGTAAGATATAACAGAGCACAATTCATTATGATGGAAACCACCTAGTTAAACACGGAATACTAAACATTGTAGCTTCTAATAACAGATAATATGGTAACCTTGTTATAGACTCAATGTAAAAGTTCAGAAACAGGTTCTCATAAAATATACCAAATAGTCCTTCAAACTGCTGAATTTGTAATGCTCCTTTGTGGCTTCTATTGCATAGCGATAGGAAGTAATCTGCAACATTCAACAGCTAAGTAACCTAAATTCATTACCGATAACAATAACAATAGTATGTTGTCTAGTTTAGAACCATCAGGGATGGACTTGTAAATCTTTTGCAAGGAGGTTAAGTGCAACTCTCTCTTTCTAATTTTATCCTGCTCCTTTGATTTGAAAGGATAAAGACCACCCAAGGTACATGTTCTATCCTAGACAATTGATCATAGTACGGCCATCACTTGCAAATTGCAATATGGTTCAAAAGAGAAGACTTAATACGTGCCTTTCTTCCCACTGGCATATCATGTGTTTGGGTGAAGCTAAAATGTAGTTTGTTTCTTTGTGGAGGCTTAGGGAAGCAAGATTGTGTTTCCTCCATCTCGCATAATTGTTTAAGGAACAGCTAATAGCAAACTCCAAGGCCCTATCGGCCGTTCCTTTGGTGGAGGTAAAAACGCCAAATATTGGCCATTTGTTGAGCTAAATGCCAGGACTTTTCAATAAATTACCGACCGTGAGCTTTTGGGCTTTTTCATTATTTCATTGTGTAACAAAGGAAGCTAACAGGGACGGAAAAAGGTACATGCATACCTGGTCAAGCTTGTAATATCCTTGTTTGTCAGTGATGGACCTTTCATGACCATCAACTTTAATTTTAACACCTTCGACGCCTTCATCATTTCCATCCACAACTCGTCCCCCAACAGAAAATCCAGTGACCTACACAAAAAAAAAAAACAAAAACAAAAACAAAAAAGATGAAACTGTCAAATATAAATCCAAACACAACACAAGAATAACTAATGTCAGCATACATAAATAAATTAGATAACATTTTCAAAGGGATGAAGGGGCTTCAATTGTCTAATCTAATTGAAATCAGTGTGAATAACATATTTGTACTATAACTTTATACAGGTATATGACAGTTTCACATTGAGGGATGGGCAACCAATCAATAGATTTAACCCAAACCAAATGAGGCTAAATGACTTATAGTGGTTATTTACAGTTTAATCTTGTATACTTTAAGGGCCTGTTTGGTTCACGGAATGAGTTAATTGGACACTTCCCATACATATTCCTAATAGGCTGGGAATGAAATGATTCCAATCCTTTATTAATGCTGGGAAATGTTAACAAGGAAATACATTTTATTTCCATTCCAATGTTTGGTTTTTGTAGTAATAGGAATTAAAGTTTTTCTCACTTCCCAATAATACCCTTATTAAAGAAAAAGAAACACCAAGAATATTTAGAGACAAAGTTGTAGTTGTAGTTAATAATGAGGGTAATTTAGGGATGAGAGAGCAATAAATGCTTTCACAAGGCAAGTGAGAAGCAAACCCAAGGGGGCCCAAGGGTTTCAACTTGCCCCTTCATGGGAGTTTGAAACCCATGTGACATGATTAGAATTCCCATGAGTGCACTTTCCACAATTGGGAAATTATATAGCCATTCCCAAGCTCATAATACGTGAACCAAACAGGCCCGTAGAAAAAAACAGAAGTATCTCGGGAAGACAAATTGTGCAACAAATATTAAAACACCAAATGTCTGAATTTTGAACTTGTAGGCCGCTATACATCTTACCTGGAACTTCTGAGGAACTGTCACATGTTGATGCTCAACAGTTACAGACATGACAGGAGGTGAAACATCAAATACTGTGTTTTCCCCCTTGTAATAAGGTATGAGCTCATACGTTCCTGCCAATGATTCAATGAAACTGAGCACTAGGTTCAATTTGAAGGCAGTAAAAAGTGAGATGCATATGATGAGCATTTTCCAAGCAAGAGGGCTTCAAACCAGATGAATCTTGAAACTTCATTAACAGAATAAGGTGGCACGATAACTAAGATTTGTGACTACGTATACGACATAAGGTAGCAAGACAGTGGTTAGCGAAAAATATCATCTAAACATTTGTCTGAATATAAATGTTCTGTTCTTTGTCTGCACCCGCTACCCCTTTCTTTTAACTTTTAGAGGGTAAGAGGTGTCATTTTGTCCGCCAACCAGATTTTTCTGTTAGGTTTTCCAAGGAAAACAAAATCGTGGTTTTCTGCAATAGTTGCAATGTATAACACTTAGTATTAAAAGAAATGCCAAATGCAGCTTCTATATAGTTTGTTGACCACAAACTCTAAAAGTATACAATCTTATATGATTTAAAATGCACCAATCAGTTAAACATCTCAATGGAACATCTACCACAAACAATCAAACTTTAAATAATACACAAAGCGTAAATAAGCAGAAGCTATAAAACAAAGAGGACATGTATGGGGGAAAAAGGGTAATGAAACTGCCTAAAATAAACAGCAAATGTATACAATTACCACATGGTATTGATTTAAACATGAACATCCCATGAGCATCAGATACAGCATGGCATAGTGCCTTCCTCGTCGCAGAAGAAGTTCCAGAACCTTGGGGACAATATACCTCTAAGACGTCATCTGAGTATAAATAAAAGTGAACTCCCAATATTGGATTTCCCTATCCCAAACAAGAATAAAGAAAGAAATCAGTCTACAGTCTAAGTAGACAAACTAGAAGTCCAATTTCACCTGACCACCACCACATTAGGGGAACCAACATCAATTAGAAGAAAACAACTATAAATAAATCAATCCAACTCTTGTACTGATGGATAGATTTCTCAATTCATTAGTTGCACATATTTAAGATAGGGACTTGTAGACAAAGCAAATTGTATGATGAACAACTGTCATCTCTACAGTAACATTCTTACCTGAGAAACAACAAATCCACGAATATCATACCCAGGGACAAAGAAAATGTCATCCACTACGTCATTTCCGAACCCCAAATTCACCTGCAAGAAGTATATAATTTCCACATGAGTGTCATATAAATTTGTAAAGGCTTATCAATGGTAACATAATATAATCTTAAGAAACCATGTAAGATCATATAATCTTACAAAACCATGTAACTATTATAATCCTATAAAACCAGTAACATGTTATAATTTTATATAACCAAGTAACCTAATATAAGATGACATACTCATATTTGGCAAGAAAGGGCCAGAGAAATTCAATGCGAGATAAACACAACACACAAGTACAAAAGAGAAGTAAAACAATTATGGCAGAAGAAAGAATAATAAATGAACCTTTGTTGAACCTCTTATTTCAACTTTCAAGTCAGGGTGCGAAGCACGTAATTCATATTTTCCTGCACACAAGAAGGATATTTGATAACAAAGTTATTCATCTGCTGAAAATGGACTAAATGAGAGAGACGAATACAAGGAAATCTTTCATTCATAAAATAAGTCTTGGAAACCAAATCATGATATACAACCGATGCAGGATGAAAATTGCAGTTTCACAAGGGAACCAAATAATCATAACTATTGAAGTGTACGGGACATATGGGAAACATAATCAAATTATAATATCTTTTGAAAAGTATATGACCTACTGAAAGGATTTATGAATTGTAATATACACAAAAGCTCAAGTCTTGTACCTGGAATAATATTTTTGAACAAGTAACTCCCCCCTGGTGATGTTATAACAGAAGAAACAACACCACCAGTATCAGACAAAAGTTCAACTTCAATATTTGGAGGACCTCCATTTTGAACGGTACAACTCCCTCCACCAACCGCTCCCACTACTCTACCAGACAAGGAGAACCTACCCACATAAACCACAAGGTAGTTTATACCAAAAGCCCAAAGGAAGGACAGAAATGCTTATAAGATCATGCAAACTCAAATAAGAGCAAAAGAACACACCCTGTAAACCGAAAGTTAATATCTTCACTGCCATTGCAGCCGGAATCATCAACAATAACAGGAACCTAGAAAACACTAGCATTGTCAGATTTCAGGACAAGCGCAAATTTTGAGTCAACAAGCCACATATAGGAATAGATAGAAAGACAGAGAAAAGAAAAATGAATAAACCTTGACTGGGCTCCATGACCATCCCTCTGGGCCGTTAATTTTAATAACAAAAGAACCCTGCATTATCAATAACGGCAACGAGAAGCATTGAACAAACAACAGAACGTTTCAGTCAAGTAAGCAACATCAAGTGTGTGACTTTTCGTGATCAACTCCGATAATTTTAAAAACAACACAAATCACCATTGAAGCATGAGAGCATGTGAAATGAAAAGATCCAGCAAAATCCAAAGCCTCGAAAAAGAAGAAGAAATAATACCTTGTCATATACGGGAATGAAGTAGTAACCATTGGGAGCACACTGAGTGCTGTCCTTCAAAAACCCATCAACTGTCCGAAGCTCAACCTAAAATCCCAAAATCAATTTGCAACTTGTTGGATATCTTGTATCTGGATTTGCATTAGTGACGAAAATTCAGTAAAATTTGTTCTACCGTGATGTGAGAAAAATCCAATTTAGCATCGGTGGGTTTCCTGGCCTTGATCAGAGAAGAGCGAGCCTGCAAGTTTACAGTGCGATTACTTGGTCGATCAAGTAAAAGGGTAAAACCCATTAACTCAAACAGTGAAAAAGATGAAGTTATTTACCTCGACGAAACCGCCGCAGCCGTGGATTGAATCGGCGAAAGTGGTAGGGACGGAAGAGATTGCGAGGAAGAAGAAAAAGAAGAGTAAGGGTGAGGCCTGGTCTTTGATGGCCATTTGGCCTCCGCCGTGTGCGTGTGTTTTGTAGTTGAGAGATTTGCGAGGGCCGAGAAGAAGATGTGTTTCTCTGAAAGCAACGAAGCAGATCTGGCTAGTTTATATGATCCATCATTTAAAACAACAGAGAGAGAGAGCGCTTATTATCAGTCTGCAAGAGAGTGGAGACGTTGAAATTGTTAACAAGAGTGGAACTTAACACCACCTATTTGCAAGGCCCCTCACAAGCAGCTGAAAAATTAAGTTGGGTAAATAGTAGCTTCTCAGGTTTGAGATGTATTATAATTATATACAATAACTTTAAAACATTTCACTTTCATACATTAGGTACCATTTTATTTCAAAATAATACATCTGTTACATTTTCCATCTATTGATCCATTAAATACTGACGTGGCTTCCACATGTATGTCATGGGGCTTCCACATGTATGTCATGTGGCTGCCAAATGTCTGTCACGGGCAAATAAAATATTTTTTTAATTTTTTTTTTAAAAACCTTAATTTCTCAAAAACAAATTGAAAAAAAAAACTCATTATCCCTCACCCCCAGAAACCTGCAACAACAAGAAGAAGAAGAAGAGGGGAAAAAAAAAACCCAAGGCGGGGGCG
>JADOBS010303318.1:0-17932 GCA_015708375.1 Cydonia oblonga
TAGTAAATAATCTTAGTTTAATTAAGTGTGTGGTGTAGCTTTCATTTAGTTTGCTATAAATACCCAAGTCCCCAAGCATTGTAAATCATTCAAAGAAGAAACAAAGCTAAGTGCTAAATAAGAAAAGTTTTGCTAATTAGTATTTGTTGTGAGCTTCCTTTAAGAGTGTGTTTTATCCTCTTCTTCTTGGGATCATTAGAGTTATCTTGGATACTCTTTTTTGTTCAACAGAAACTACCCACCTTCTCTAGGGTTTTTAACTGAAGAAAAAGAGGGGTGAATTCGAATCAGAAAATTTCCCAATTCTACATTTTCTAGGACTCGAAAATAAAATCAAAAATATAAGAAGCAGTAATAATCGAATCCGAATCTCAAATTCAACATTTTCTTGTAATTCAAAAATATTAAAAAGGGGGCAAATTGAGTAAAATAAAACAAAAGCACGAACCTGCGTCAGAGGTCGAAGAGGGCTTGGAGTCGTGATTTGGAACGACGTCTTTGCAGTTTTGGGAACATCTCCAGGTGCTCGCTCGACCATTTAACAAGAAATTAAATAAAAAACAAGAAATAACTGGAGAGAGAGACAGAGAGAGAGTACCTTCCATGGATTAGGATCACAGCAAGGATGCGAGTTCTAGAGAGAGAGTGAGAGAGTGAGAGAGAGAGAGGGTTGTGAATTTTAGACGAAAATCTCAGAGAGCTAGAGAGAGAAAGAGACCGTTAGTTTATAGGACCGGAGGGATTTGTGAGGGGAGTGTTTTGATTGCATTGAAGTTTGAATTGAGTGAATCTGAGCCGTCGGTTTAATTGGAAGGGAGCTCCTTCTTTCTAACGGCTATAAAAAGTTTTATCGTTGGACCATTTTGAAATGGCCCAATAGGCCCAGTCGGTGAGAAGGCAAAACGACGCTTAGTTTCACGTCGTCCGTTTAAAGGGATGCAACATTCACGTCGTTTACCAGTCGAACTAATTGCGAAGGGTAATATTAGGAATATTGACTTTTAAATTAAATTTTTGTAACCATATGACATGATTATTGATGATTAAATTATTATTTAAGAATTAAATAACGTACCTATTTTTTAATGGTAACATATCATATGATTTGTAAATTTGATCTAAAAAATCAGTGTGTCTTACTCGATTGCAAAATAAAATGTGAAGTGTGGTTCTACATAAACAATTAACGAAAGCCTAATGAAATTATACACCATAGTAGTTTGAATGGTTCACATTTTAACACTTATTTTAATTTTTAACACTTTTACAAGTAATACAAAAAGATTAAGAGCGATATTATATTATTTTATGATTTATTTAAGAGCAATGTTCTACTTTCCAATAAGGCGATAAAACGTTCTAATTTTCTCACATTCGTATCCTCAAATACAAAACGTAAGCTCCATGCATTCTACATAAAGCGATTAACAAAAGGCTATGAAATTATACACCTTAGTAATTTGAATGGTTGATATTTTTAACACTTTTTTCAATTAAGACATAAAGATTGAAAGACCATATCCCTTTACGGAAATTATTTCTAGAACTTTAGGAGAATGTTAGCAACCTTCTCACTTACTTTCTTATTCAACATTTTCACTTCTACTTATGTCAAGTGTTATTCCACTAGCACGCAAACTAAAAAGTTAATTATTTTTTTATTGAAAATCTAAAATTTTAATTATACTAACAAAGGAAGAAAAATTGTAGAATTTTTAATATAATTAAAATTATAGCTTTGAGTGCTAATAGAGTACACGTGACATTAAAAAAAATGAGAGAGTTGAAATGAGAAAATAAGTGAAAAAGTTGCTAGCATTTCTCAAACTTTAGTAGTGCATTTTATAATTATTTCCAAATGTATAAAAGGTATTGATTCGCCCTTGAATGATTTTCTTCCTAATTTCTATAAAGATCAATCACTCAAGACTCAAGTCAACCACAAAATGTTGAAATAGGAGGGGCCTCTCACAAATGTAAACAAACGATGCAATAATGCTGCAGCACACTCTCGCGCGAATCCATCTCTTAGCCATCATCTCATCCATCGTCTGGTCATTGTTACAACCATTACTTAATTTGTGACTCTAGATTTTTGGTCCAATTCTAACTTTTGTTTGCTCGGTGACGATGATGATTTTTATGAATATGTGAATCATTGCATACTCACAATTATTGGAAATCAGAGAGATAACTAGTTTTTTTTGTATATGAAAAAATGTCAGGTAAGCTTGTGACCATTCTGGTCTCTTCATAGCTCCGCCCCTACCTGCTAGTGTCGACACTTGTGGGCACTGTAACCTTTGCTGCTGGCTTCACTGTGTATTCGAGCTCCGGAAGCGACGAAGGCAAGTCAACTTTGGTGACAAATTGGCCATTCCAAACATTCCTGATATGCAACACCATAGGAATGTATAGCTCCCTCACCGTCGCAATTGCCCTTCTATGGCCACAACGGGTGATTTGAGTTACGCTTGAGCAAAAGTTGGACCACCAGTATTAGGCGTAGTTCTTTCGCCGATGCTCGCGGCATTCATGGCTGGTGTTGCGTTGGTAACATGTACCCTTGCTTGGCTTGCCATATTCGTTGTGATCGCAGGTTCAATCTTCCTCGGCATTGTATTAGTATTGCTTGTTCCATTGATCATCCCGATTTCTTCCAAGCACTGCATGACATGTGTCGTTTTTCGCTGTTTTTCCATATGTTATTGAACGTATTTAAGTACGACGATGTTGTCGTTGATTGATCACGAAAGAAGAAGAGTGGCATTCGAATTCGCTATCAATGCTATGGAAAATTACGAAGGCAAAGCATGTTGAGTAGGTTGTGAGAAAAACAAAGGATCCTTGCGAGTTCTTATGTAAAACAAAATGAGGTTTACGTTGTTACTCCAAAAATGCCATCTTGCATGTACTCACCATGTATATGTTCTTTACGTTTTCATAAATGAAATACGTACGACTTTGAAATGTCAATAACAAATCCCTAAATGTAATTTTGCATTAAATTAGTTTATGAATGCTTGAAATACAAAAGTACACTACTGAATTCAATTGAACAGTTCAATAATCTTGAGAAATATCACCGCCTCCGGAGCATATATGTACAAGGTTATATAGTTGATCGTCTTATCGTTGGGGCTAGCTACTATTCTTGTGTACAAAAGGGTACAACATGGGAGAAGAGACTGATGGAAAGAAATACGAATCACTGCTTCACGAGCGGCCTTGTGTTGTCCCAAAGCCATTGACGAGCAGAACCCTCCACAAGAGGGGAGACCTGCGCAACCTTCAAAGTTAGTTCTAATATCTAAAACCGAATCCAGAACGACTTAATGATCTTACCAAGATAAATTAACTCTATACCCACAAACACGCACACCCGACGTGAGCTTTTTCTTCAATATATAGACACAAGAAAAAATGGTTTTCTTGATCTGTACTAACCTTTTCCCAAACTTGTGAATGGTAATCATTAAGCCAATCAAACTCCGCCGCAGAAAGCAAAGATAAGTCGATCATTTTAGCCTGCATGGTAAAAACCGTATGAAAAGAAAACCATAGAAACCATTCCTTCTTTTAACAATAAGTCACTAATATGAGCTTGTTAGGGCCGTTCCAACACCAAAGGCATGCTAAAAGTAAAAGCCAGTGTGAATAGGGGGATTGTTCGACTTCAAATTTGGTTTCTTAGTCAAGGCAAACTAAAAGGTTTCGAAAAGTAATGTATTGGTTGGGCACTCACTGAAAAAGGTCATGCTCGTAAGTCATAACCAATTGGACTACTAGGTAACCAAAGCATACCTGAATCGGGACAAATGTGAGTTTTTCAAATCCCAGGTAGCTAATTCCTCCAAAACGATTTGGTGTGTTGACTTCTTTCACAACAAGGAGATTCTGTATGAACATGAATATGTGGAATCGTATGGAACAAGAGTGGAAGTTAAATGAGCATAAAATCGTTCTGATTGTAGAGCAACAAGGAAATTTAGCATCAATATTACAAATACAATGCGCAGAGAGAGAAGGGAGGCGGGGGTACCTCAATCCGAATGCCAAAGGCATGGTCTTCATAATAGCCAGGTTCATTGCTAACAATCATGCCCTTCTGTAACGGAGTCATATTTCCAAAGCGAAAGCTAATACCTTGAGGTCCCTCATGAACATTTAATGCAGCTCCCACACCATGCCCAGTTCCTACCACAGTTGACAAAAGTAAAAATAACTGAGCTCATTTCAGAAAGGAAAAAATTTATGATAATTTGATAGAAATTCAAGGAAAATACCATGTCGATAATCCAGTCCTATCTTCCAAAGGGAAGATCGAGCAAATGCATCTAACACAAAACCAGGCATATTTTCAGGGAATACTGCCTCATCAAGAGCTATATGACCCTGCAATTGCAAACTCTATCAGAAAACTCAAAGACAATCAGGGCATCAAATTAGTCAGTGTTAGAAGTAGAATACTAAAGTACATTAATTATATACCTGCAAAACTCGGGTAAAGCATTCTTTTTGTCGTGAGGTAGGTTCACCAAAATGTACTGTCCTAGTTATGTCAGTTGTTCCATCAACATATTGACCTCCGCTATCCAATAGGAAGAGTTTCTTGTCATCCACAACACTACAACTATCTGGTTCTGCTCTGTAATGTATGATAGCACCATTTGCACCAGAACCTGGAATCTTATAATTTACATTGTAAGGTGTTGAAAAAACCAGAAAAAGAACTACTAACTTCAAAAGAAGAAAGAGAAGGGAATCTAATATCCAAGTAGTAAGCTTAGGAAATAAGAGCATGTTTATCTATGGCAATGAAGGTAAAAACCTCAAAGAACTATTGTATAAAAAAAATGTGACAAAAATAAAAGTGGCATGTACCGCTTATGGTGTCAAAGCTTGTATCTAGGAAACCAGACTGCGCCGAACGAAATTCAAGAAGTTTTTCAGCAACCTCTACCTCAGTCAATTTCACGTTCTCGTTAATTTTCTCCTCCATCCAAACCCAAAATTGCACTAGAGCAGCAGCATCTCTGCACATCAAAAAAGAAGGGAACCAACCCATGATATGCAAAGCAGACAAATATGATTATCAGCACAAAGTCAACTTCGGAGGGAAGAAAAAATTACCTTAAATGACAACTCTGCATGCCTTCCAACTCAGAATCATTTTTAACTGCCTTTTCCAAAGAAACAGGGGATGCTCTATAAATTCCAGTCGGTCCTCCGGACCAACCATTTGAGTCGTCACTCTTACTTTTTCTTTTACTTTCAAGGCTCTCATAATATCTTTCACAAGCAGAGTTAAAGGTGTTGACAATAGCAGCATTAAGAGAAGATATATCCATCCAAACTTTAGCCCCTTGTGCTGCCAGACTGAAAATGAAAAGTAGGTTTGCTATTATCGACGAAGGTCTGAGAAGACTGAGATGGTAACATAATACAAAATTCAAATAAAGCAATATCACAAATAGCCCGACTGGTACAGCCTACAAATCAGAGACCTCACCTTTCTACTTCAGAAAGAATGGAGTCATATGGCAACAATTCAATGCCTGCCTTCTTTAAGTGATCCATCACCTCTGTGCTCACTTTAGAAGTATCTATAAATAATTTTGCTTTATCAATCTCTACAATCAGATATGCATACATAACAGGTGAATGCGGAACATCACTTCCTCTCTGCAAAAGAAATTTAGCACATCGTTTGAATTAATAAATTAAACACAAAAGCAGGAATTTATGGATAAATTCAAATCATAATTTGAGGCCTCGTTTAGCAGCTCAGACAATAGCTGACAACCAGGGTTAGCATGTCTCTGCCAAAAAAATCTCACAGAGATGTTAAGAGGTATTACCAAGTTCAACAGCCAGGCAACTTCATCGAGCATAGATATAATTATCGCAGATGAACCAGCATCAGCAAGTTCCGACCTCAAAGACAACAACTTTGATGCTACATCTACACCAGCATACTTGAGGTCATGTACTCTCACTGGTTTGTTTGGAGGCTTCGGTCTTGATTCATTCCATACTTCATCCACAAGATTTTTATCATACAGGAAAACCAACTCATGGTTCTTCTTTGCAATACCTTGTTTCAATTCTTCTGCAGCCTCAGAAGAAAACAGAAACTGCTCCCTTCACCATATGATGGAGAAGGTGGCATTATAAATAAAGCAAGTATGATAAATGGAAAATAAAATTAATAATTAAAGATGCTAATTGTAATTCAGAGGATAAAAATGAATATCAGAGAGGTAGTTAAATTCCACATTTCAAAAATTAGTAGTTCAACAAGTCAAAAAGACAGCAGTGTTCGTTAGTGATAGAAACTTATGAAAAGACATGTTGAAGATCAATTTAAAGAGGATAAGTATTGCTCACAGGATCGATGCCAACTCTCCCACCAGGAGCCAAAACATTATTCAACCATTCAATAGTTGTAGGAACTCCTAGAGAACCTGCCCGCATGAGAATCCAACTAGAGCTCAGCTGCTTTTCAGCCTAATAGTAGGAAATAGTAAAAGCTGTCAAGAATCACACCTCAGCGCAGATGATACACAAAGAGACACCACTCTCCCAACCGCACACCAAAAACAAAACTCTAAAGAATTGAGTTATATGATGTGCAGATTGAAAAAACATAGTAACACAAGAGACCATCATAACAAGAAGCATCAAAATGATGTTTTATCTTTACATACCTGAAGAAAGTAGCGCCCATCTGTCCAAAGAGCAGCTTTATCCTTTGTGACGACAGCAGTTCCAGCACTTCCTGTGAACCCCGATATAAAGGTCCTCCTCATATAACATTCAGCAATGAACTCACTCTGCAACCAAAACAGGTAACATAGTATATAAGAACTCAATGCCACTCTAGCTATATGCCAAATGAACATAAGATCCAGCAGCTAAGACTGTTTGGTTCCTGTAATATATAGGAACTAGGAAGTGAAACAAAGCAATAAATAATGTCGAAGCTCTTAGATACACCTACAGGCGAAAAGAACTACGGCATTTTCTTTGTGTTTGACTCATAACTCCCAATATAGCAAACAAAAGAAAAACTTCAACGAAATTTTAATTTTACAATCGAAATGCTTCAACCAGTAAAAACCCACTTGAATAGTTCGCACAACAAAAAGCACACCATACCAATCAAACTACAATTGTACAGAAAATAAATGTACAAGTAAAATCAAATCTCGAAATTTCAGAAACAAAAGCTCAAAGTGACAATCCCAAGTGAATTTGACAACCGCCACACCATCCCGGACCATAAAAAACGGAAAAAAAAAAAAAGGAAGCTAGTCAATAAAACAAGACTGTAAAATTGAAAAAAAAAAGCAACAAACTTGCAAATATTAGCTTCAAAAAAATCAAAACCCAGTTAAATTCCACATAAAACACACAATCCAAGAAAAAAAATCCAAAATTCAATGGACGAAGACTATAAAATTGAAACAAAACAACAATATGCAAGATATTAGCTCCAAAATAATCAAAACCCAGTTAAATTCTACATACAACACACAATTTAAAAATTAAAAAAATAAAAAAATCCCAAAATTCAGAAATAAAAAAGCTCGTAATTCGTAGTATAATAGCTCAAGCCAAACAAAGCACAATAAAATTCTACAGCCATAAATTCCCTATGAACAGTAAAACATCAAATTAAACCCAAAAAGCAACGAAATTTAACCTGGTGAGCATCCTGAGAAGGAATGATATAGGCGTCGATGCCGACGCCGGGCTTCGAGAAGAGCTGGCGGAGGGCGCGTAGCTTCTCATCGGAAGAATCCGAACTGGATCGCTTGTTTCGGAGCTCCGACGAAGGCTTGGCGGAGATGGAGGTGCAATTTCGGATCGTCAAGAGCGGAGCTTTTGGAGAAATAGTGAAAATTTTGGCGTGGGAGTTGGAATTGTGGAAAATGGGGAGCGAGAGGGGGAGGAAGCGGCGGAAGTAGTGAGAGTAGGCGGAGGGAAAGGAGAGAGGGCGCGCTGCCTGTGATGACAGTGAGTGCATCGTAGCAAAACTCGGGAGAGAAGGAAAAGAGTTGTTGAAAGAACAGCGTCAGTTATCAGTCACCACACAGAGAGGGAAGAAGATGCGATTAACAACGACTTGTCGTTTCTTGCCTCCCCTTTCTCTCTCTGTCTCATTTTATTTCTAAAAGAAATTGTAATAATTGTTTCTTAATTTTAATCTTAGAATAATTTTTTATTAATAAAAAAAATTATAGGATGTGCACAGTTTATTTTACTTCTCATACAATTCTTGAAAATTTATGTCTGTTAATATTTTTCAATTTATCTGATTCGACGATTGAAAATTTAAAAGATGTATGAGAAGTAAAATGTGATTTGTAGATATCACATCCTAAAATATATAACCATTGATTTATGAACTCATTAAAGTATGCAAATATAATATTTTTCGTCAACTCTATTAGAACTTTCTTAGAATGAGTCATGTGAGACTGAATTAAGAAACAAATATAAAAAACTAGATGATAAAAATAATAATTGTCTCTCAATTTTAACCCATTAGAGAAATGATTCTTAACTTTAACCTAATTGGAGTAATAATTCTTCAATTTTAATTTTATTATACAGAATTAACGAAAATAACTATAATTACATGTTTTGATTTGTTAAATGATCAATAGTGATGAATTTTTAATTGATGAACTATTGTTCAATTAAGTAAAATTAAAGGAAAAATTCTACAATTTTCTCTTATTTCTAACAAGCACTCTCTCGCTTTACTTTTCAGTTCTACTCCGCAGATCAAAAACCAACCCGAAAAGCTTCCAATTTTCTTCAATGGTGACCATCACAGAGGAAGACGAAGACCAACATCGCCGAGCCCCGAAACCGAAGCGGTCGTCGCCAGAAGAGATCAAGTCAACTCCACCACCAAAACCCACATCGCCGACGCCAAAACCACCGCAAAACGCCCAAAATCCATTTGCTTTTTGGTTCTACTTCACTCTCATAGTCTCTCTCGTCACCGTCTTCTTCATTTCTCTCTCCTCTCTCTCTCCACAGGACCCAAAGTCTTGGTTTTTGAGCCTTCCCGCCGCTCTCCGTCAGCACTACTCGAAGGGTCGCACCATAAAGGTACAAACGCATCCGAATCAATACCCGGTTGAAGTTTTTTATACTGAGAAAGGTTCTGTAGGATCGGAGAATGTAGTTATTGTTCATGGCCTGGGGCTTAGTTCTTACTCTTTTCGAAAAGTTGTTGAAACTTTGCGGTCCAAAGTGGCTCGTGCGGTTGCGTTTGATTTGCCCGGAAACGGGTTTTCGGACAAATCGGTGGTGGAGGTTGGAGAGGGGGAAAGTGGGATTTTAGGGAGATTTTGGAATGTGTATGGTGAAATTCAGGAAAAGGGTTTGTTTTGGGCACTGGATAAGATAATTGAAACAGGGCAGATTCCATATGAAGAAATCGAAGCTCGGGTTTCGAAGCAGAAGGTTGTGAGGCCAATTGAAATGGGTCCTGATGAGATCGGTAAGGTGTTGGGGCAGGTAATTGAAACGACGGGTTTGGCCCCTGTGCATTTGGTGTTGCATGATTCAGCTTTGGGGATGGTTGCAAATTGGGTTTTGGAAAATGCAGGATCGGTGAGGAGTGTAACGCTCATTGATACCTCACCCAGATCGACAGGTGCTTTGCCTTTGTGGGTTTTTGGAGTGCCAGTGATTAGGGAGTTTGTGCTGAGGTTTTCACATGCTTATTCTTGGTTGATTAGGTTGAGTTGCTCTAGGGGGATTGATGTTTCGGATGTCGATGCGTATAGACTTCTTTTGAAGGGTAGGGATGGGACAAGAGCCATTGTTGGAATGGGAAAGAAGTTGAATCATAGCTTTGATATTGCAGAATGGGGCGGTTCGGATGGATTAAAAGGTGTGCCAATGCAGGTGCTTTGGTCCAGCAGTTGGTCCAAGGAATGGAGTGAAGAGGGAAACCGTGTTGCAAGTGCACTTCCACAGGCAAATTTTGTCACCCATTCCGGTGGGCGGTGGCCTCAGGTGAGGATTCGATATATTTATGAACTACCGCTTGATTTTCTTGTATGTGATAAGACTGAAAATCTCAATATTTAGGATACATTTGGCTAGGTCTTGGTTTCCTCGCAATAATACTGTTACAAATTCTAAATGGTTGAAAAATATGAAATTCATTTGGCAATTAAACTTGTGTCCGGTGAACACTAGATAATGTCTCTGTTGTGCTCTGAAATTGTCTGTGTACTGCATGTCAGTAGAATTATATGACCTCCAAATTCCGATAAAGGATTAGGATATAATGGTATCCAGAGAAGAGCATCAGCTGCTGGGTGGACAAGAGCTTTTGGACAGCTAGCCTTGATTTAAAATCAATGTAACCAGATATTTCCTGCTTGAAAATGTAGAATACGTGAAGCAGTTTGTAAGTCAAGAAGCTGGCGGTTCGTTTATGGCAAGGTTAAAATGGTTCTGCTTCTAAGTCTTGAATCTGCAGCAAGTATGTACTATAGTTACAACTTATCAAGTTAGGAATTATTTTGAAAATTCGGGATTAGACTGAATTCAATGGCGTAACATTGTTTGGACGTAACTACAAATCCACGGTTAGAAAGAATGTTGACTAATTTCATCCCAACGATATGCTGTGTATTTGGATTAACATTCAGTACGATGCTATTGATGCACTCAAAATGCCAAATGATTTTTCCTACTTTATAGCTAAAGAGTTTGGTTTTACTTTCCATTTTTATGGGTCAACTTTGTATTGTGTTGAACAACACGGCAAGTAGTTCAAGAAGTTCCTTTGTTGCAAGGTCCTCTCACTCATCAGTTGCGGGAGTTCCATTAAGCTGTTTTTTTTTTATATTTTTTTTATCTTTGGTTAATGTAGGAGGACGCAGCTGATGAGGTAGCTGAAAAGATTGCTTATTTCGTGTCCTCATTGCCTGCTACTGTCATAAAGGTTGAGGAAGAGCCGATCCCCGAGCATATTCAGAAGATGCTTGATGAAGCAAAAAGTAGTGATCATCATCACCATCACGATCACCATGGCGATGGGCACCACCACCATCACAGTCACGGAGCTAGTTATCCACATGCGTACGGTCTTGGCCATGGTCATGGATGGGCAAGTTGATGAGTTTTATTTTGTTTTCAACTTTTTCCCAAGTCAGCATGCAGTTGAGGTAGAAATTCGATTTTAGGCCACTGGATAATCCTTTTGCTCTGCCATCAACGCTCAGAAATTTTTATCTGCCCTACAAGATTCGTCGATGAAGATGTTTGTTCTGCTGAATCTTTGAAGCTGTGATGTGTTGTATTTTGTATTCTAAATTTAAGAAAGGAAGCTGGTTCATATACTATTTTTAGGTATGTAGTAAGACCTCATTTGCAGATTTTTAGTGTCTTTTACCGATCCCTCTCTTCCATATAATTTTCGTTTGCCATTCCTTCTTTTCCCATTTAGATTTTCCTCCACTTTATATAATGAGCAAAGTATAAAGATTTTTGGTCCTTGTAATTTGGTTGAAGGGTCACTTAAAAAAAACAAAACAAAACTTAAACACAATACTACAAAGAAAATTCACAACCACGCACCTTAGATGACTGTTAGATAGTTTAGATGAACGCCTAAGAACGTTAGGCGTTAGTCGAGCGGCAAGTTGGAGACCTAGCACCTAGACGGAGGCCTAGGCGAGCTAGGCCGATTTGAGTAAATTATTATATATCATATAAATAGTATTTATTTTCTGACTTATCAAACGATTTGACCTTAATCAGAACGGCTGGCCACCTCCCACCTCCTAGGCCGATTTTTAGAACATTGCTAAAATAAGCGTTATTTCTTAATTTTCAAACGCCTAAGAATTAATCAAGCGATGGTCATATTTTTAGAATTTGACTGTGGGTCGTTAAGTAAATTTATAATTTTGTAAAATATATTTCATACAAACAATAATAATAATTAAAACAAGGAAAATTTAATAAAATAAAAAACAAGCCTAAATAAAATTTTATCAGTTGAAAAAACAAATAATAAATATGGAGGCTGGTTCTGTTTTATTGACCGAAACTAATTTGGATTCTCTCTCTCTCCCCCAAACGACAATGGGTTGCTGCGGAGACGAAGAAAACGTCGACGACATCCACAATCCTTTCAACGCCGGCGCCGACAACACCTCCACCCAAACCCTCGGCGAATACTCCGACTCTACCACCACCATATCCCCGATGAACTCTCACTTCTCGGCCTTGACTTGCCGCGACACCCTCCGCCTCATCTTCGAGAAGCTCCCGATTCCCGACCTCGCTCGCTCCAGCTGCGTCTGCCGGGTCTGGAACTCCGTCGCCTCCGATCAGGAGATCGTCGATAAAGTCTTCAAGTCCCCTTGGAATCTGAAGGAGGTGATTGGAAGGCCCTCGTCTTTAAGCTTCTGGAGGGACAATTCGATCGGAAAATTCGCCATCTCGCACCGGATTGTCCGCGGCGACAGCGTCGCCAGCCTCGCCGTCAAGTATTCCGTTCAGGTACGCATGCCTTTTGGTTCTTATCATCTGTTTGATTGCCGAGAAAATGAAAATGCAAAACACTTTTAGGCCAGTTTGGGACTGCTTCTGTACGAAGCACGACTTAGAAGTGCTTTTAGTAAAGAAAAAAAAGTCGAAATATTTGTTGAAAAAGCTTCTTGGAAAAGCAAGTGAAAGTGCTTTTAAGCCCAAGCGTAGTATTAATTCGATTTCTTTCAGGTGATGGACATAAAACGATTGAACAACATGATGAGCGAGCACGGAATATACTCTCGGCAGAGATTGCTGATTCCGATAAGCAACGCGGAGATGCTTTCGGAGGCAACCTGCTATGTAGAAGTGGATAACTATGCAAAGAGAGAAGTGGCTGTGTTGTATTTGGAAGGCGGCCCCGACCCGAAAACCATCGGCGGCAGCAGCTCTTCATGCTCTGTCTTGCAGACCAAGAAACGAGTGGTTGAATCACTGAGGAGAAGTCTGCAAGTAGATGATGCAACTGTGAACTACTACTTGTCCATTGCCGACGGCGATCCAAGAGCTGCAATCTCTCAGTTCTCCCAGGACCTTAGGTGGGAGACCCACACTCACCTTGGCTTTGCTTAGGGCTCGTTCGGAACTGCTTCTGTCATAAGCACTTCTGCCAGTAGCGCTTTTGCCAAGTGAATTTCAACTTGTAATTCTTGTTCTATCAGCCAATGAATCAAATTCAAATGTGTGCAAGTCCTGTTATTTGTAATTGTAATATTGGCACAAAGCCTTTGGATTTAAATAGAAAATCTCGTTCATTGTTTCGTTTTTTGATTAACAACTATCGTTCATGAAACTTGAACTCAGAATCTCCTCCAACAAAATGGAGACTAGACTTTATTCCATTGCATTTCCCAGAATGGGCAGATTTCTCAGATACAAAGGCAGATCCGAGATCGCCGATAAATGCACAGATAAACTTCCCCCTATAAATTATACTACATGTAGATACTTCTACGGGTTTACCTATGTTTCATTTCATGTTTTATATGTACAAACTGAAACAGAGATAAACGGGTGGAAGCTACGGGAGAAGTAATCATGGCGGATACAAAAATTTCTGCGCTGAACTCCGATGATTTGAATACCAGAAAAGGGAAAGAAAAAAAAAAAATCAAACCGGAACAGCCTTCGGAAAATTCAATCAGAGGCTTGGCTGCAACCGGCACTACTTTTATGTTTGGATGAATGCAGACTGCTGGACAATGCAGTCAACTCCTTTTCATGTTCTTCCTTGAGAACGCTTTGTGCACTTGCCGTCACAATCTTGAGGAAGAAGTTCATGAGCATGAGCCACACAACTGTGTTCCAAATCGAACTAAATGATAAGTCCCACCTTTTCTCCTGAAAGCAGAAAATGGGGAAAAACATATGTTCAAGGACAAGCATAGTCGTTGATTAAGTACTCGAAACAGAAGTACAAAAAGCCTCAGGTTCAGTAACATGTATACAGAATTCAATTTACCAACTAGCTAATAGATTATGTTTCCCCACTTTTGGTCCAAAATATACCCAAACACTTTTTGTCGGAAATGAACTTTGTACCCAACATATATGGATACTAAAGCCGTAATTCAGAAAACGCTACCTTGCTGTTTGAGGTGACCGGAGGTGAGGCATGTACATACTTGTCTTTCACAGTATGTAGTTTGCTGATGAGGTCGGGCACAACCAACCCAAATCCAGGGAAAAAGCCAAACAACCAAATCAATTTATTCTCTACCAAGTCTAGAAGCTGATTGTTGCAAACTGAGATGATGAAAACTGTCTGCAATTACAGGGCAACATAACCACTTCAATATATGTAAACTCGTGCATTATTCATTGGAAGGAACTTTAAAGTAGTAAACTAGGAACCTCGGTAAGCATGTTCTGTAGAAATAAAAGCAAAACCGTGTTTAAGCATCTGATTGGATGGAGCAGGATCCAATCCGTGATGCGCGGATTTCTTAGAAACAGTTCTTAGAACTCACTATAAATGAAGCAAAACACCTCAAAATAACAAGAGAAAATCTGTGCCAGTATGAGTTTACAAGTTAGCAAACCTGTATGTGAGTTTTAATAAATGCCTTTCCAATCAATGTTGCTAGAAAGAAAGTCCAAAACCGAATGCCAAATTGTCCACACAATATACCAGCAAGGTCAAATAGAGGGTTGGGCACCTGAAAAGTATTTTGGAGAAGCACCTTAAGATGTCTTAAAACTGATTTTAAGAAAAAATAAAAAAGAGAAGTATAGTGCACTTAAGTGCAACATGTGTTCAAAGAATGTTGCAACACCACGGGTATAATTAGCATTAAGAAAGAAAAATTACCGAAGCAAGAACTAATATAGTTAAAAAGTTCAGATATTGTGTATGCGAAAGAAGCCATGATTTCATCCGGTTGAGGCGGTTAGCTACCATTCCACTATCTTCAGTTGAGGAAGAATCCAACTCTTTCATGACTTCCAACTTTTGACCAGATATACTAGCTGCACTTAAGAAAGAGAGATTCAAAATTTTGTTCAGGGAAACATTAGTGATTTGAAACTTCTAAACTATCCAACTCCCTCACCCTCACAGTATGTAATCATGTTAAACAATCAGGAAAATGATCCGGACTTATAAAGGGCCAAGAAAGAAGTACCAAATTTTTTTTTCTAAAGGTGACTAGTAACTATATCTTCTTGATATGCATAGATGTAAATAAGCATATAGATTATTGTGTCGATAAAACTAGACTAGATGAGGTTTGTCGAACAGGTTGTTCCTGACTAGAAACTGTTAACTTAACAAAGGTTACAGAGCTGATCGAGAACATACCTAAATAGTGAGTGTAAGAACATAGATTGTTGTTTGTACTTACCAGCTCTTGATATGAAATACGGAGGAAGCTCTCCCAGTGCAGTTCCGACTCCCCATAGAATAGCCTCTAGCTGAACCTGAGGCAAAATGCTGCTAAGAGGAACCCTTGAACCGTGCTGTGATAAGAATAGGGGGGTGCCATATTCAGAGCATTCTCTGTCCACCCATGAAGGACCACTTCTCCATTGAATGGTGTCATAGGGGGCACCTTTTATGTCAACTCTGCCACAGTCCACGGCTTTCATGGTAAAAAGAGCTATATGAGGCCCCAAATACAGCACAAACGTGTGCAAACCAGATCCTGCATAGAATAGTGATATAAAAAAAACATTCAGAGTTGTGTTCAGAAGTGCATTCTTCCCTACAACATAATTTTAGAAGAAAATGATTTGCTTGTATCATTCTGAATTGTTACTTATGCCTTTTGGTTTAGTTTGTAAAGCAAGGAAGATTCTATAGGAGAATTTGGAACCAGGTCAAATCCATCGACCAGAAAGTCACAATTTCATGCTAGTCGAAATATAACTCATACTTACCAAGACCAATTGATGATGCTACACCAAGAGCCAGCCACCAGAGACCAAATTGGAGATAACGAATAAGCTCCCAAACATGCTGCATTGCGATCAATCATAAAATCAATAAAATCCAAAAGTAATCAACATTACAAAAAAAACATGCCCAATTATGCAAATACAAGCAACGCTCACAGGAAATCTTTATCTCAACAACTTAGACAAACAAAATTAGGTAATCCAAATCAATGAAATATCGGTTACTCTAACTAAAAACCAAAATGCACCTACACAAAAATGTCTCCCGCGAAGTTAATACCTCTTGTTGCAGTCCACCAATTGTCATAGTAATCACTCCTATACCTCCTGCTAATATAATTAGAAGCACAAACCAACCACCTTTCGCCATGAACCGCCGAACATATTGGCCAACAGCCAAATTGAAATACTTTAACGTCTTTAGCGGCTGCATTGTAAGCGTTAACCTTTCTAGTTCCCGGTGATGCTTCAAACGGAGTCCTGCGAAATTACAAGATTATAGCACATGCATTATAATTCATAATTAACCAACGCTCTGCTAAGTAAAAATTACAGACAAACTTCAAATATGCAATCTGAAAACAGAAAACAAATTGAACCATTTTCCTCTATTGGATTTGATTAAACATTTAAAAAGTTTGAAACTTTTTGTTTTCATTTACCTACCATAAATGTTTATTTTCCGTTTATATTTAAAAATAAATAAAAAGATTGAAACTTTCTGTTTCCATTTGATTTCCCCTTTGGTAATTAACTCAGCTGAATAGCTCCCCCATCTTATCACTAAAAAGATCAAACAAAATTATTAACAATAAAATTAGTTAATTCATATAATTTTTGCTTCCGAAAATTTAAAATTGCACACACCCACAATGTGAATGTGTAATTGCAGAGAAAATTTGAAAAAAAAAATTGATGAAGCTTGCGAATTAACTCACCGGAGATGGTGGAATCCGTGGAATTCGACGAGGCTGCGTCGGTGGGATCCATTCAGAAACCCTAAGAACTCAATCGGGACGTGCGATTTGGGATATTTGGATTGGAAATTAGGGATTCGTAGAGAGAGAATCCGAAGAGCGCGAAAGTTGGAATCGAGCTGCTGGGGACGGAGAGAGAGAGAGAGAGAGAGCACGGTTTTGCGTGGCAAAACTTGGCCAAGAAGCCGGGCCGTTGGAGACTTGGAATAATTTGGTGCGGCGGAGAGCATGTGGAATCGTTCTGGACAGCTCTCAGAAAGTGCCACGTATAGTGTAGTTCTGACTTGGTTCAAAATTCAGTTTCTTCCGTTATGCTGACTTGGACAGTCGTGACGTGTACATCATTTGATTATTTGTTGATTTATCCCCAATGTGATATGAAGAAGAAGCATGATTCTGATTTCGGACGGAATAATTTGGGATTGCTTAATTTTTTTTAGGGACCGTTTACTTTTAACGAAAAATCATTTTTTTATTTTTTTTTCTATTACTATTTACTATACCTTTATTTGCTATTTTTCATTAAAACTAAAGTTTTTTTTAACTTTTCGTTAGTTTTCCATTTTTTTAAAAGTAGCTTCTTAAAATTAATGGGCCTAAAATTGTATTGTCAAATGGAGGGGAAAAAAAATTTAATTATAGGTCTAAAACAGTAGAAAGCAGACTCATCTTTAATCAAATTTCTCAAAAAATGCGTTTTCATAGAAGCAGCTAAACAATACCAATTATTGCAACTTTCCGGATAATATGAATTTCTTAACTGCACTAGAGAGTTTACTTGAAAGAAATTTGATAAGGAGCCCGGAGAGGGCATTGCGCAATCTTCTACCAGTTTTTCTCAGCAATATAGAGTTTGTTGATGCACAAAATCGGCGAGGACTTCGGTACAACAGAAAGTATCAAGTTTGTGACCTTCACTAGATTGTTCCGGTCACTGGTGTAGGTAAGTATGTAAATGGACAGAGACAGGGAAGCAAACA
>JADOBS010303319.1:0-17944 GCA_015708375.1 Cydonia oblonga
AACCCGAAACATGCTTATAATTTAATTGAATACTTTGACTCACAAATTCCACATAACAATTTAATTGTGCGATGCATGAAACAAATATATATATTGACAAATATATAAACATATACAATATATATATATCGGAAGGAAAATATAAACACAGGGGGTTCATGCATCATGGGGAATGTTTTCATGCTTCAGAGTCATTTCAAAGATCTTAATTTATTTTAAGCGTACCCGATTGGCAGAAAACGATAAAAAGCCTTTGAATTTATCGAAGATCCTTCTCATAAAGCCGGAATTGCATCTCCAATGCGTTGTGTCACGTTCAACACAGAAAAATAAAATTGAATCAATAACATGTAGATTAATTCAATAAAATAATAAATTAATCATAAAAAGATGATTAAAACGTAATACTCCCCAGATTGAAGATCAAACTCTCTTGTTAGCGCAGCGTCAAGAACGTGCTGATAACGTGTTGTAGGCATAATTTATTGAACAATTATGGAGGCCATAGAGAGAGAAGGGGTGCGGCACATAGAGAGAAGAAGAGAGGGATGTGTAATTGTGGGTGTGTGTAATTATATTAGCATCCCATAAAATGTTGAATGTACTCCATATTAAAATTTAATATTAAATGACTTATTTACCCCATTATGCAATCACAATTTTGACCTTATTAAGTTTAAAAATAAAATAAAAAATTATAAATACACCCCAAATCACTTTTAGAGTGGTGAATGTTGAGCTCTTCAGGAGCTAGCCAACTTGGAACAGTTCATACTTTGATCTCCGATAACTGGATCATCTATTCTTATACCGGACACTAATACTGGGTTACACCTGTTGCTTATGCAGACACTAATGTCACAGACCGTCCCGTATTATTATTTTCGACGATGTGAAATTACATATTTACCCTTGGACGTTTTGTGTGGTTATATGGTTAAGAGGTTATTTGGACAATTTTAAATATTTCCTAAGCTTTTGGAAATATTAGGACCTAAAGTGTTATTTTGTGTGTGTATTGGTGTGACAATTTGGACCACACATTCACTCACACACACAAACACCTTCCCCGTGCTCTCTCTCTCTCCTATTCTCTCGGACTTTGTCCATTTTCCGTACAAAACGTACGGACGACATTCGAACTCGACATTTCACGCACGGATCAAAGATTTAAAGGTTAGATTCGAACTCCTCTCAAGTTTTTGAGTTTATACATACCATTTTTAGGACCTAAAACCCTTGAAACCCCGAGAAACCATAACCCCCCGGTTCATGTGGTCGTAATTATGGATGTTTCAGGGGATTTTAAGCTTATAGGAAGCTTAAGGACGTTCTCACGAAGCTCGAAGAAGAAGAATGGACTAATTTGGATGTCTGGAAGTCGAGTTAGACGAGTTTGAGTTTTTGGCCGGATTATCGAACTTCTTCCAGTGAGATCCCGTGGTTTTTAGGACTTTTGGAAGGTAAGGTTTGGTTCTAATTGTCGTAAGCTTTAAATTGGTTCAAGTTTCATGCAATTTGGGTTAAAATGGATGAGATATAACAAAATAAAGATTTTTTAGTTTTCCGGCGACAGCGACAGGCGACGTTAGTCGGAGAAGACGAGAGAATATTCCGTCAAGGCTGACGGAATATTCTAACGGCGTCAGGTAACGCCGTTAAATTTTATTAAGCCATTAATGGAATATTCGACAGAATATTCCTAACGTTTGCTAGGAATCCGTCGGGGTTGGCCTTGCGTAGGGGTGCGTAGGGCCATGCCTTAGCCGGCGCATGGCGGCTCGTGGGAGGTCCAAAAATTATTTTAAAAATATGGGGTTGTTCCTAAGGTTGTGTACATTATGGTGGTATATTTATTTATCCCATTTGAGTGCATGAGAAGTTATTAGATAGTTTTGTCTATGTGCGTTATTTGACGTTTATTCAGTTATTTCGCATATAAGTGAGACCTATCTCAAGGAAGATCGCCATCAATCGAGGCTTGAGGGCTACGACCCTTCAACTTATCAGTGAGTGGGCTTTTGGTTTTATATATATACTTTTATACTTGATGTTTTTCCCAGAAAATAAAATGGATTGAAAATGAGTTTTGAAATGCCATGCAAATATCTATTCATTTTATTCATGCATTAATAATTGCATATAATGGTGATTGATGTTGCGGACGCACAGGTAAGTAACAAATGAGTTATAGATGGTATATGTGAAAATGGTGATTATGTGAGATACATTAAGAGCTCATAAACCTGCACCCCGATGTTAGTGCTCCCACCATAGTTTGGGCACAGTCCTTCACGTGATATTCACCTCCCGCACCATATGCTCACCTTGGATCCAAGTTAGGTGCACAGGATTGTCGTACAGACCACTATAGGTGGTTCCGACTCATAGGTGACCTGCGATTATTCGCATAGTCTTCACGTGATCGTAGCACTAGAGCATATTTATATTACACCTAGGCTTGTCGTACAGACCACTATAGGTGATTCCGACTCGTGTGCAGGATATGATATGATATATATTGATGATATGAGATGATGTGATATGATGAGATTTATTATGAGCTTTAGATTCAGCCGAGCAGGCCCTTTGGCTGATATGCTTTATTGCATGAGATATATATCACCTGTTTATTTTTCAGATAGCATGAGATATTTAGCATGGTGATGTATATCTCATGCAATAAAGCATATCAGGTGATATATATTTGATTATATATATTATTATTATATTTTCTGGGAAAGTATACAGGTTTTACAGTAAGGGGTTAGAATGATTTGAGAAATGAAATGATTTGAAAAGCTTTGTTTTTGCCCACGCACAACTTTGTTTTGCGCCCCTCCAAGTTCTAGATAGATTTGCCAGCTTGTGGATTACGAGGGCTTGTGGAGGTTCTGACAGATTCACAATTATGTAGGTTTCACCTTCGGGTGTTGTAATTCCTTAATTGTCCTACTTGACTGTATTTAGATTGTTTTAGCTCTGAATATGTATTTATACACTTGATCTAGCACTAGTACTTCATCTTAACTAGTTCTGTTAGTGGTTGGCTTTTATTTATTCATATTTCCTTATCTTTATCGCTTCTGTTTTACACTTATGGTTACATCACGCTCACGTGACGGCCAGCACGGCCTAATTTTAAGGTCGGGGTGTGTCACTAATACCTGGCAACAGAGATGACATTGAAGAAATGTCAAATAATAGCTTGGCTGTTCTTACAATTGTGCTCAAGCTTATTGACAAGTATGATCTGTATGGGCAAGTGGCCTTTCTTAAGCATCACAAGCAATCAGATGTACCTGACATATATCGTCTAGCTGCAAAAACAAAGATACATACACATTGTATAATACAGGCTTCAATTATGTCTTTAAAAATGAGCCTTGGTTGGCTTCACAAGGTCAGATGACCTTTCACAAGCTCATTTTCAACACTTAAATTTCTAAGAGTAACAACTTACGGGAATTTCTGTTGAAGGGAGTTTTCACCAACCCAGCTCTCATGGAACCTTGTCAATGAAGCCATTTCTAATGTTACCCTACATAACGAAGATAGACATCTGTCGATGCAAACTATACTAAGATGATTTCAAATCATCATTTTGAAATCATTCGGCAAACTAAACGTTCAGATGATTTGAAATCTTTCGGCAAACTACACATTCAAATGGTTATATTCAGTCCCTGAAAATTAAAAATGAGTGTTATAAGATTTGAGAAATGTAGGGTGTATGTACAAAATATAAGGTGTATATTGAGAATGTGGGGTGTGAGGGTATTATGAGAAAGTATGTGGGGGTGTATTAAGATAAATTTTAAGTGAAAAAGTAAATGTGGAATGTATTAAGTATGTGAGATTTATTCAACAATTTATAGGATGTTAATATAATTAGCCTTGTTTTAATTCGATCTATTGTTTGAAACCGCCTCCACCAAAAGAAATTCATACCTATATTTTTTCTACAACGAGGGACCAATAAGTCCAACTGTTTTTCAACACCACAAAATAAATGGATAATACTTGGGTCCTGACCAGTCAGGACTCATTTTGGAGGTGGACCAATAATATTGAAACATTTGGCACTTTGAGTGGATCAATAATAATAAAAAATTACTTAAAGTGCCAAGTGTTTCAATATTATTGGTCCACCTCAAAAATAAGTCCTGACCGGTCAGGACCCAAGTATTATCCAAAATAAATTACCCAAACACTAACGAGCGGTTAATGGGTCCAACCGTTTTGCCATATATATATATATATATATTTTTTTTTTTCTTTTTATCAAACATGCAAATATCTTCTTTACCAACTTGAATCTCCCATCGTTTGTTTTCTCTTTATCCGCAGATTTGATCTGTCTTTTTTGTTGATCAAACCAAAAATTTCTTGGACATGATTGTACATACAACCATTAATTTTTGTGAGCAGGCATGGCCGCAGTTGTTACAGTCCTTACCAACTCACCAGTGGGCTAATATGTTATGTTCTACATGAGTTATATCACCTGATTCACTTATTCTATTATCATGAGATTTTTGGCATGACATTCTTTTCATATCACTTGGATGATTGGTTTTAAGATATGTTATATTATATTTCTGGGAAAGTATACAGGTTTTACAGCGAGGGGTTAAAATGCTTTGAGAAATGAAATGATTTTGAAAAGATTTGTTTTTGCCCACTCACAACTTTATTTTGCGCCCCTCCAGGTTTTAGGTATGATTGCTAGCAGGTAGATTACGAGGATTCGACGGAAGTTCTGACAGACACCCTTTTTTATGTAGGTTCCACCTTTGGATGTTGTAATCTAGTATTCGTACTGCTTGGCTGCACCTAGACTTATAATGCTCTGGCTGTGTGTGTTTCACACTTAAACTTATTCTAGCACCTTACCTTGCTAGCGTTGCTTTTAGTTCGATTTTTATTTATTTGTAATTCTCTTTTATCTTTATTGCTTCCGCACTGTGCTTATGGTTACGTCACGCTCACATGACGACCAGCACGCTCTGATTTTCGGGTTGGGGTGTGTCAAATTACTTACTTGAATGAAGTCAATCTTCAATTGAGAATGTATTAAAGATAGGATTTGGGTAATTAATCCCTATCTTTAATGCTTTGACTTTTCCTTGCTAATGGCATGTGAGATGTGGGTAGTCATGTTCAGCTGCATGGACCTTTAGGGGTGGAAGCTGCGCGTGGGAGTATCTGAGGAGCATGCCCATTTAATGAGGGCAATCTTGTCTTTCTTGAGCAAAAGTTCACGTGTCGCCTCTAGAATTTTTGGAATTATTTTAGGATCCACATCTACTGTTTCTTCTCCTCTTGGTTTTATAGGCAGATAGCCAACCATCTTTTCTTCATTCCACCTCACCTTTCCACTAGTCAATAATATTAAATATAAAAGTTAGGCGATGAACCTACCAACCACGAATAAAATAATTTTATTAATATTAAATATAAAAGTTGATCTTCAAGTGGGTACTGCTTTTATATAGGGCATTCACACTGCTTTTACAACAAATAAAAATTTTAATTTCAATGATTGGCTCTAAATCATGAAAATAAAAAAATAAAAAATAAATAAACATGAAAACCACATGTCTACTTTCATTAATTGGTAGTGGAAGAATTTAATTTCAAGTGAAAATTGAAGGGTCGCCACCAAAGAATCATTTTCCATAAATAGTAATGAAATCAAAGAAAAAGAAAACACATTAGGTTCTCTCTCTCTTCGAGAGTCTCTCTCTCTTCGAGAGTCTCTCTCTCTTCGAGAGTCTCTCTCTCACTTGAGAGTCTTTCTCACCTCTACGTGTGAGTTTTTCCATCGTTGCTTTTTCTCCCCAGCTGCCGGCTCGAGTTCCGGCAAGGATCGGTGGCAATCCTCTGTTTTCTTTCCTTGTTTTTCTTTCTTTTCGTTTCCTTCTGCTTCAATTTTCCACTGCCTACTTTTCCTATCCGCCTTGCTTTTCTACCCTTTTTTCCATTTTCGATCTACCCTCACCTCTGTTCTCCTTCCAATTCCATGGCTCTCATCTATCCCTCTCACTCTGTTTTCCAATTTCTTCCAATCCCATTCCGGGTTGGCTCTAACCCTTCTTGTTGCTTCTTCTTTTCCGATTTGCAATCTCTTTTCTTCACAGCACTTGGTTGTGGTTTCTTTAGAAGGTGCGTAGAGTTTTTACTCGGGTGTACACACCACCACCTTCCACTTGCTTGCCTTTATTGGCATTGTCGTCGGTGGGTTCTCCACTGGCTTTCGTATTCTGCTTGCGATCGGCATGGTGGTTGTTGCAGGTTGTAGGAGCCACCATATTCTTCTTCTCTGGGAGGTGGATGCTTGACAGCAGTATGAGACGTTTGTAACATCCACATCGTCCAAGAAAGTGGATTATCTAAGCCTTATATATACATTCACACCTCTATTCAGAAAGAGGCTTTTTGGGAACTCACACAAGAAATTTTCAGTGGATCACCCATCCTGGGTTGCTCTAGCGCGAACTCGTTAACTTCGGAGTTCTGATGAAACCCACAGCCAATGAAATTCCAAAAGGCCACGTGTACAGAATGCCACCTGCCCACTACCTATATACAATGACTCGATTTTGCTCGTCTCACCTGCCCACTACCTACATACAATGACTCGATTTTGCCCATCTCCGACGAAACCAGAAAGACAATGGCTTTCTGCAGGAGGAAGGACGGATGAGTATATGAGAAGAAAGGGAATACAGTATGCGAACGCTTTGTGATGTGTGCGAGAGCGCCGCTGCCATCCTTTTCTGTGCCGCCGACGAGGCCGCCCTTTGCAGTTCCTGTGACGAAAAGGTTCTGCATTTCTTCTTTCCCTTTGCTTTTATTTATGCAAACATTGACTTTTAGTTATATGATCCTTCCAATGATTTTAGCTCTAACATTTGCAAGTTTTTGGGAAATTGAATTTTGTGCGTGTGTTTTCTGATTGTTATTCTAGATTTTGATTATTGCAAGCTAAGTCACAGGTGGTTGTTTATTGGTGCCGGACAAATCATAGGCATGATTGCTTACTGCTTGAACTTGTCTGGCGAGTATATGAGGTTTTGTATTAGAGTATGAGTACCCAGATGATGTAGAAGTCATACTATACAATTTTGGAATTGTGAAAGTGAGATTGGTAAATTTAATCAACAGTTCACATTAGTGAAGAATTTTGAGATGTTTGGTCAGATAATTGTTGGTGATGGGTTGCTATCTGAATGTAGCGTGGTTCGAAAATCATTTGTTACACACAAGTCTGACGTTTGCTTCTTAATTTTGAAGTCTTTCTGCCATTTATGTGTATGGAAATCATGACTACCGAAGATGTTTGAATTCTTACTCTTTTCTTTGCTTTGCATAGCTCTACTGTCAAATTGTAGTAGAAGCATTATTTTGTTCTGCTGTGTTGGAATTGCAGGTCCATCTGTGTAATAAACTTGCCAATAGACATGTACGGGTTGGGCTAGCCACACCCAGTGACGTTCCTTGCTGTGATATTTGTGAAAATGCACCTGGTATGCTAGACTTCAATGTTTTAAACTTTTAGTTTTTGTGAGCTATGTTAAACTTATGTGGAAGAATTTTCAATACTTATTTTCCCTTGGAAAACATACATGTAGCGTTCTTTTACTGTGAGGTAGATGGTAGTTCTCTTTGCCTGCAGTGCGATATGATTGTACATGTCGGTGGGAAAAGAACCCATGGGAGGTATCTCCTCTTCAGGCAGAGAGTTGAGGTTTGTGTCTCTCTACTGGAGAGTTTGGGTTAAGGTTATATATATAGGCCTCCAGGGCTTAATTTATTTTCTCTCTTGGGGCGTTTCTCTATAGTTTCCAGGGAATAAGCTTGGCCGTTCAGAGGAACTAGGACTTCAACCACTTGACCAAAAGAAGGTACGAAGGGACGAAAATCAGCTGCCAGATGTAAAACCGAAAGAGAATGAACATAAGCGCAATATCTCTCCAACTGCAGTCCTAGACAACAATATTGACGGTGACTACAAGATAGACAATACATTGATTGATCTTAATACCAGGCCCCAAAGAATACGCGGGCAAGCTTCAAATAACCAGGTAAAAATATATTTCCCCATGTTGATTTTACTATCTGGTTGGGTTCTTTAATAAGGCATTCTTGTCTTCTTATTAACATGGCATTCTTTGTAAACATGCAAATTATTGACATGCAGTTTGAATGTTGTGAACTCTAGTTCTGTTCCTTTAATTATTCGTACATTATAAGCATTTTGACTAATCAAAACAACATTTATCTTGCCTTCATATTTAGGAACAGGGTGTGGGTGTTCTAAATGGCATGAATGACAAATCTGTAAGTGTCGTTCCAGTTTGATCCTTCAAAAAATAGCCTGAAAAGTGAGAAAGGTAAAATTTGCGTATCCTATTATCCTCATCCATTTGTTTTATGTTTTCAAGATCTTCTTGTATGAAGTTAAATTGCTGCTAATAGCTCGGGAAAATTCTCTAGCATTGACTTTGATGTGTTTAAATTCAGAAATGAAAAGGATTGTTCAAATCAATGATTTGCATGCACATGCTTATGTAAAATACATGGGTATTTGCATTGGATTTTTGCTTTCAGAGTGCTAGAAAATGAGTGAAAATTTTCTCATGTTGGGTCACTAACAAGGAGTATTTTAATACCAGTCCCAAGAACGTATTTGGTTTTGAGCAACTTTAATTGCTAGCATAAAACGATACAATTAAGGCTTACAAAGCCGCAATTTCTTCTTGGTCATGTATTTTTTTTCCCCAAGAACTTGGATGATAAGTTTTAACTAAGACGGATGGTTGACATTATAAGGAAATTGCACCTGTTGTGCATTTGTGGGAAGGGCAGGGTTCCATTTAGTCAAATGACATAAAAAAAAGTTACAAACTTTCTATAGTTTTCAAAGCAAGGTCACATAAGTTGGTGTTTTATTTGACTGGTGAGCCTTAACCCGTGTGCAGCTGTATAATTCACCGGCAAGATTCACCTATAAGATGACAAGATATGAATTATGCTATTCATGATGACGTAACATATACATAGATCATCTGTTTGCTGTAAAAAAGTCAACTTAATAAGGGAACCCAAAGGAGAAATAAGAAAAATAAAATAAATTAAAGGGGAAAAGACTTTATCTATATCTGACTGCCAGTAGTCTGGTGTGATAGAGGAGAATTTTTCTCTAACACATAGGCTTTATGACTGAATCATATGTCTCTATCTGTCATCGAATTACCCTTTTTGCGTGGATTTCTTTTCTTCATTTCAGCTGTGATGTGAGACTAATGGCCTGTCTTCGAACCGAAACTGAATATGAGCGGTCATCTTTTCCCTCCACTTTGCATATTAGCCTTACTATCTTTAAAGGTTTTCTAGAAATAAAGAGGTGGATTTTATTGGCTTCCCATTATACTGTGTACTCGATCGAAGAAAAGATAAGTTGGGAGAAAGTTAATAACCCTGTTTATCAAATAACACATATATGCTGATATTTTTCGGTTCTTGTTTTGAAATGGGTCGAGTGTAGACATAAACAACTTGTTTAAGATCCCCAACTATTTGTATTTCTGTTTTCTGTCTGATCATGTTTTTGATCTGATGAGATTATCTTTGTTCTTTGTCATCGTTGTCCAGTAAATTTACAAACCCTTCTCTTCCTCTACATTGTGGCTGCAGATGTTCTGGACAAACTACCGTTGCAGAATCTTGGTTGACGACTTATGCACTCGTATTCTTATTTGTACCTTTCTTCCGCTTTCTTTGGATCAGCATCAGTCTGTCACGTTCCTCGTGCAAAGTAGATTAGATGAAACTCTTTAACTGTGTATTATCACAAGCAATGTGTTTAGCTTGAAAGAGAGAAAAGTGAGAGTCATTAGTACAGTTTGTTCAAAGTTAAGTTATCGAAATACAATGCCGCTGTTGACATTCGTCTTACTTGCACTTCGATGACATTTTTATCAAATCTTAGAAAGGAAATGTGAACTAGTTTCAATTGAATTTGAATGCTTACTCATGTGATTTGGCTTTTAAATGAGAACTTAATCAGGATTACTTATATAGTTTATGTGTATACACAAAGGCGATCCAAGGAGGGAGAAAGCTTTTCCTATACCCGTTGCATGAAACGGGCGTCTAACGTTCTCTACATCATGTGCTACTCATATAACCATGAATGTGGGACACCCGTTTCATACATGTGCAGGAAGCATCTTCTCCCGAGAGCCCAAGTTGAATACTTATCTTGAAAAACAAATGGTGGGGATGTATATTACGATGGTAGTCTACTGATTGGAACAGGTTATCTTAGTAGATTATGATGTAGTCTAACGATTCGAACCATGTTTTCTTAGTGAATTAGAGTGGGAGAAGTCACTGAAGATGCAAACTTCAAGCATGAAAATATCTGATTGAATAACTAGCGGCTAACTCACTCACCATCAAGAAGCTTATTAAGTTGCTAAAAAGTAGATAAAATGTTCATCAACAAAAATAGTCTTTCATGGCTATAAAGCATCACACATAAGAGATCCATGTCTCCTTCCTCCATTAACATCAACAACATCACCATCTGCTATTTGTTCTTCATCATCTACAGCGTCAATAAAAATTACTTAGTACACGTAGCCCTTCACGAACAATTCCTTCTTTGCCTCCTCGGACTCTCCTTCTCCGGTGTACTTGCCCAGCTGTGCGAGTGAGTTGGCCTTGGCACGGATGAGCAGAGCATCCTGAGCTGCCTTCACGTTCTCGGGTCTGCCTCCCCATATCTTCAAACAGGTGTTTTGGAGAGCTCTGGCGTAGGAGAATGACACGTGCCATGGGTTTGGCGATTGGTTCATCGCGTTCAAGTTCAGGGTTGCCTCGACCTCAGATTGTCCACCAGACAAAAACTGCGCAACAAACACAATTTCATCATCAGTACATGATATATTCTCATCACAAAAGAAAACAATTAGTATCAAGTTTTTCCAACACTTGCCATGATCCCGGGGACAGCTGGGGGGATTCTCCTGTGGAGGAGCTTGAGGGTGTAGTCCGCAACCTGTTGAGGGGTGGCTCTTTCCTTGGCCTCTGCACCAGGAGTAACCATACTTGGCTTGAGGAGGATACCCTCGAACAAGACATTGTTCTCGGCTAGGTAGAAGAAAACCTCGGCCCACACCTTCAAGGCGACTTCGAAAGTCCTTTCAATGGTGTGTTCACCATCAAGCAAGATCTCTGGCTCAACAATTGGGACCAAACCACTGTCCTAAAGAATCAAGAAGCAAGCACTTTCTCAATTAGAAACACAAAACAAAACCCTGCGTTCTAAGTAGCAACTTAATAGCAATTAGTCAATCAAATATGAAATCAACTTGCATCGCATATCAGATCTCTTACTTGTGCAATGGAAGCGTAGCGAGCGAGACCCCATGCTGCTTCCTTTACTGCAAGAGCTGATGGGCCATTGGGGATGCTCACAACGGTACGCCTAGTTCATCAAGTTGGTAATTACGTTACAGTTTACTGTCATCAATCTACCTTATGGAGCTAAAATTAGTTGCCAAAATAACATGGGGAATTCAGATTTGATCCGTACCATTTGGCGAAACGAGCTCCCTGCTGGTAGTATGCAGCTGTGCGAGAGGCAAGACCATCAAGACCTTGGCACCAGGACTCATCGTTGGAACCAGTTAGGGGCACCAAACCCTGTTGTTATTATAATCAGAACATGCACCTACCATAATTTTATGTACTAATACTATGCTTACAGAAGAGTATGCTTGCAGCTTGCTTTGGTATGTAAATTTTGTGCATTTCAGTCAGCTTACCTTGTCCACTTTAATCCCGGGGACGATGCCTTGCTCAATGAGCACATCTACGATCTTCTTTCCATCAACAGTGGATTGGTAGAGAGTCTCCTCAAAGAGAATGGCACCTGAAACGTACTGGCCAAGGCCAGGGGCGCTCACAAGGAGGGTACGGTAGGCTTGGCGGTTGGCCTCCGTGTTCTCTAGCCCGATTGAGGCAAGACGCTTGCCACAGGTTGCATTGGACTCATCCATGGCCAAGATTCCACGGCCTGGGGACGCAACAGTTTTCTATACCGACAACCAAACCCACACCCCATCAAATTCAAACCTCAACAGGCAAAGGGGCAAGTTAAAGATGAACTTTTATGACTAAACGGTTTCGCATGTTACGTTATCAGACTGTCAACTTGTTCCGCATGTTCAAACAAGAATCAACCTTATCAGTAGTTCGGATTAATAGTCCATAGTAAGAAACATGTTCAATTACTATAACAAGATGGCAATTCAAGTAACATTTTCAGAGTTTCTAGCGTAAAAAATATCCTTCGAGAGCATAAGTAAATCGTTCAAGTCATATATGGTAACTAAAACGTTGTAAAACTTACAGCAGTCTTAACAAGCTCATCAGCATAGGAACCGGCACGAATGGTTAGGCCAGTTGGGGCAGTGGGCAGGCATCTGACGACCGAGGAGGCGGAAGGCTGGCGGAGGGTCTGGCCCTTCACCCACTCAGATTTGTCGAGAATCGGAGAAGACTTGAGAAAAGATGCAGAAGCCATCGTTTGCTGTAAAGAGTGGCAGCCTAGTGAGAGAGAGCAAGTGTAAAATAATCTTATCTCCTCCGGCAAAGCTCTCTTGCTCTTTGCCACACATGCACGCACTCTCTATATTTATAACTGTCTAGAGTATAACAAAGATGTCTAATTTGAGGCTGGTGTGATCCGACCAATCCCGGCGCACCATGTGGATGATAACCTGCTGACTTGGCTGGCTGCGTACGTGGTTCAGACATGGGGGTTTTTTCTCACCTTGGGAAAAAAAGACAAACGCCTGACGCTCACAATGTGAAGCGTCCAAAATAGACTTGTGTCAAGATATTCCTCTCCAAATGGGGAAGTAAATATGAGGTTGTTATGATCTCTCTTGCCTTGTTTCCCCCTTCCTTACTTACTGACTAACGGCTATGGTTTAACGTTAAGGTTCGACGAGACGGAAAACCACGTGGACGGTAGATAGCATTACAGGTCAGCTTCTACGACCGTGCTGGTGATTTTCCACGCCACACAAACCACGGCGACAGGTCGGTTCAATCTAACGGCCCTCACTAAGTAGCAGATTCATCATGGTTGAATACAATGCTGATGAGTGGCTAAGGCCCCTTCATGCTGATTTGCACGAACAGGAACCTTTCTACTTCCCAGCTCTTGCCTCCACAAAACCTTTCGGTACGATGTTGAACATAACATAAGAAGAATTCAACAAATAAATGAGTCATGTGAAATTGTAAAACAAGAGGAAGTCGATTATTAACACCGCAACAAATAATTAAATTAAAGCAGAATTATATTATTCCAATATACAACATGTTTAACTAGAGTTGAGATCCAAAGATAGATCTGCAATCCCAGAAACTAGATCATCAACCGAATCTACTTTCATACTTTTCCATACATCAGAATCATCAAAAGTTGATGGGACCGGCTGAGGCAAACTTTCTTCGAGGGCCTTGTTCAACTGCTTTACCAGGTCGTCTTCCTCCACAGGAACATCCAAATCCCAAACCCTGAAAATATCCCTAGTTGAAGGCTCCATCTCAGGTAATGAAGAGCTGATATCGGCTCCTAACTCGAGGTTTTCCTTCATTCTCGGGGGGTCATCTTTGTATCCTGGCAAAAATGGATTTCCCGTAAAAGTTGATGACTGCAAATTATTTGTATCCTCATCAGTTGGCATGTCGTCATCATCATCATCATCATCTTCATCACTTCTTTCTGCTTCTTCACCAATACTAAGAACAGCATTTCGGATTCTTCTTCGGAGTTGTTTTGTTTCTGCCCGCTCACGAGATGGAGGTATCACAATGTCAGTTCCCCCGTTTAAACCATCAGTTACAAGTGAAGAAGAGCTGAGTGATTCAGGCGGCTGAGAACCAAGGATTTCTTGTAAGGCACCTTTCAGAGAGTCCCAGTTGTCATCGAAAACATCAAATTCGTTAATCAGGCACGAATCAACCCAAGCATTATCCTCTGGAGAAAGTACGTCGCCCTTTTTAATAGACTCTAGGGAATCCATGATAAGAGACTGAATAGTGCCTTCCATCACTTCATCTCCAACATCCATGGCTACAAATTTAAGGGAAACAGTAAGTAGAAGCAAGTACAAGCCATGCTTTTTGCAAATACAAAACAATTTATGCTGACATGTGATTGTGATTAAATTCTGTCAGTATACACGTTCAGTTAAATGTTCACATACAAATTTCGTGTTTGTTTTCCATTCAGACATGAAAACTTTGAGCAAAATAAAAAATCCCAAAAAAAAAAATGTAAACGCTCCTTGCACAAAAAGCTGAATGACAGGAAAAAAAAAAAACCTAGCTTCCAATCATTTCAGAGGAAGTCAGTACGTTGGTTGGAGACAGCCTTTTCAAAACATACCCAAGAAACCTAACATTCATGATATTCACACATTCATGTGAAACCAAAAGAAAATACAAGCAAAATAACAGACATGGAAGTTCATACTAATACAGGAAACAGATTATGGAAACAAATACAATAAAATGGTAGCGAACTCGCGTTCTTTAACCACATCTGAGACTTGGTCTGTTCTGTTTCTATTATCTGAATCCATATTTGTTGTTGTAATGGTGCAACATAACAAGCCAAACAAGGAGAGGAATGGAGTTTCATACATTAGAAGCCAATTTCCTGAGAATTCAACCTTGGAGTAAACATTTGCCAACTAATCATTTACTATGTACAGCTATGATGTCTAGCTGTAGCAGTGAAACTCCATAATGTTGCAAAATTTCCTTTTATCTCATAAGTTTCACCTATAATGCTCTGTTTCGGAAGAAACCGAGATGAAGGTTTTTCAAACAAATCAATGAAATTGAAACCCCTCACTCTTGTCAAAAGCACCAAAGCAAAACATTCACAAATGGACAATCGATACACATGAAGATATTGCTATACATCATTTTCTGCTTTACATTTCACGTTAAAAAGTAAATTTCCAGATATTTATGCACTTTACTAAAATGAAATAAAATAGCAAAATTAAACATAAACCCTAAACCTAATCAGATTAAAAAACTAAAGAAACCCTAAACCTTGGGAAGGGGACTCGCAGGAATGGGAGATGAATTAACGACGACGATGGAGTAAGCTTCAGGGCTTCAGGGCTTGAGGAGCGTACCTTGTGTCATTGAGGACCCCAATTTGGAGCAGCAGTTATGGATTAGGGAGAAGAAAAAGACGAACACTTTGGAAGGAAGAAGACGACCCAAGAAACGAATAATGATTCATACGGTTTACGAGTCGTCTATCGGATACGGTTTCATTCCTTGAAATTTCATAAAGTAATTTGAATTTAAAAGATTCATTTTTCGTTAAGCGTGAAATTGAAACATATTATTGTTAACTCATCATGAGACTAAATTCATTATTTTTCTTTGATGTAAATACTATCATTTATTAAAAAATAAATTTATTCATAACGTACTACAATCTAATAGTATTCATTTATATGAGAGGTTTAGAGCAACTTCTCTGTCGCTTATCACCTTTAGCGATAGGCAACACAATCAATTCCCTCCCCCTCCCACCCCACGCAAAACAGTCCAGCCCACTAGGGCAATTGGGCTCAAGGATGCAGAAGTCAGGCAACAATTGCATGTTCCAGCACCTTATCTATGTGACGCAACCACAATTTAAATTATTAAAAATAAACTAATTAAAGATATAAAAAAATTATAATTTTTTTCTATAAATATCTAACCATGTTTTTTCTGTACATTACATTTCAATATTTTCAAATACTTTCAACAAATCTTCTATTATTATCTTAAATTAAAAATAAAGTTATCTTTTATTTTTATTTTATGAAATAAAAAATATTAATATTTTAATACGAATTATCTAGGCTATTTAATTCAGGAGTGGATATGCACTTGGACAATTATTGTTCACTGAAGGCAGTTACTGTTCATTTAAGGGGATTGAGTTGTCTATTGCCCATGAGACCTTACCAATGGCTCATTTGGTATTGATGTGCTTTGAAAAAAAAAAGGGCTTCTGCTGTGCTGTGAAAATAAGCAGCTGTGAAATAAAGAAGCAGAGTGTTTGGTAAACTTTTTGGTAAAAGTGTTTTGAAAGAAAAAAAAAAAGCAGTATTATAGTGTTTGATAAACTTTTATGTAAAACAGATGTGAAAAAAAAACTGGGTTTTGTAGCTTTGTGCTTTTGGCTTTTTTCCACCCAAAATTGTGAAAAAAAAAAAATTGAAGCTGAATATTTGCCAAACATAAAAAAGCTCCCAGCTTGTTTTGATAGCCACTTTTTTCAGAATCACCTCAGTACCAAACCAGGGCTAAGTGCTCTGAAGTTTGATTCTCGCTAAATGTGATTGAACCATATTATTGCTAGCTCATTATGAGGTCACACACACTCACTTTCTCTTAGTAAAGATAATATCATTTGTTCAAAAAAAAAAATCTTTCTAGAGAGGTGGATGCGGTTCGACTTTTGATCCAGGCCCATCAAGAAAATTGGGTTTGTTCATTCAAGCTCGGGGTTTCCCTTTTTGTGTGATTGGGAAAGTGGAGGAAATTAAATCAATTTGCCTCGTAATTGGTTTAATTCAAGATTTTAGCATATTTGATTACGGATTGTACGTGATATAGCATTTTTAATTTATATCTAAACTACCTATTGACAAAATTTTCTTTGTCAATTAAAAGGGAGAGGCCAATTTCATTGGTACTGGCAGTGTCCTCAGACACTCGTCAAGCACATGGATTTTTGGTTTTTATGTTAATCTTGGTTGAGGTGAGATTTTATATGTTGACGTTTGGGATGTTTTTATTCGATTGCAACTTGCATGGAATAATGGAATTTAAAAAATTATGGTAAAATTAGATTCTACTCTTGCGGTTCAATTGATTTCAAATGCAAAAGTAGATAATCACCCTCTAGGAAGTTTAGTACTGAATTATCGTGTCTTTATGCACCAAAGTTGGTCTTGTGAAATTCATCATATCTATCATGAAATTATTTTTGTTGCTAATGATTTGGCTAGTTTGGGTTTGTCATGCAGTTTGGTTTCATCATTTTTTGAGCAAGCTCCTCCTTGTCATCGGTTACCAGTTGCAAATATAGTTAGGTCTCGTAGCCTGTGATATTTTTATGTAATCTTCCAGCAAGAGACTTGTCAGTAGTTTCAGCCTAAGGAAGGTTAGTCTTTATGTTGCTCGCTATAGTCATTCACAGAAACAACATGTACAATCTATTCGACCTCTTCCATGCATTATAGAGAGATTTTTCCTCAGTGCTCCTTGTATCCCTAAGAACATCAGGTTTATCAGTTCGCAATGCTAAATCAAGGTCCAGGACACCAAGGTGAAACTGAACTTGTTCACTATAATATGAGAAATTTGTTCCATTGAGTGAGGGAATAGATGAAGCAAGCGAATGAAAAGAAACAGGCACTAACACTGCAATTCGAAAATGCTAAAAATATTAGTGTTTTGTGTACTAAGAAGCACGTGTAAAAAACATTAGCTGCACTATCGTATTCTCCTTTGGGCAGGGTAGATACTACAAAAATAAAAATAACCATCAATGCATAATACCTTATTGATAACTGTACATCTCTAACTAGACTAGTTTCTTTGCCAAAAAAAAAAAAAGAAAAGAAAAACGAAAAATATACAATTCTCACCAAATTCATATCATTAATCCTATGAGCAATTAGTCCACTTTTGGGTGACCCTTAAGAACTTATGACTAATGAAAATCATATTACTCATGTACAAACCTTTAAAACATAAATAGGTTTTATTCGTTCATATGTATCATCATACCATGAGGAATTGATTAATCATCATTTAATTTGAATCT
>JADOBS010303320.1:0-17945 GCA_015708375.1 Cydonia oblonga
ATTATTCTTTTTTTTTTTTTTTTTTTTTTTTGTGTTGTTTTTTTGTTTTTGTATTTTTTGTATTTTTAATTTTTTGAATATTCAAGTGCTGCCACATTGACATGTGGCGCCCAATCATTGTCCACATGGGCGCCACGTAATCAGTTAACGGAGGTTCTAACGGAAAACTTAACGGATGTTTGAAAGTGTCTCGGAATTATAACCTTAGGTACCAGACTGGGACGAAAAAACTTCATGTACCAAATGTTGAGAACCAAGAAACTTTAGGGTAGTAAAACTGAGATGAACCTTATTTTATTTATCAAACATAATATATACCCCAATTTTTTTAAGAAGTTGCTTTTGAAAAAAATTTAAGTAATCCTGAACCAATATGATATGAGATTTTTATGCGAGACATGAGGCTGTTTTGTAGCTTGTACTAACCATAATTTGTTTTATAGCTAATTTCTTGTTATATTTTTCTACTGGTATTTTCACCACATATCTATATTTTTCCTTTTGGACTAACCGATGCTTGAAATGATGCTTCTTTTTTTTTGGACAAAGGTAATATTATTACCAAGCGAAAAAGTGAAGGACAAAAAAAAGTGCCTCACCTCACCATATAGAATTCCTTACAAGTTGAAAATCCAAAAGATGAGGTCGTCTCCTGATCCTTTATTTTACAACAGAAGATTTGATTGTGAACAAATACCAGCAAATCTTGAATCAGTGGGGGAAATTCCCGTTACGAATATATTGTATCGCAAGGTGAACATTACAACAAGATTATAGGCAACGCTTTGCGTTTCACTTCCTACCCCGTTGATCAATTCACCAAGCTCCTTGATGTCATATCAGTAGAACGCAAATATTCATTGCCATTGTAATGAATCTAGAGCTTGCTGGTGAATCTGCTTATCTCCAGCTGCCACTACATTAAAACCTAGGGAACACACCAAATACCATTTTCCATTCAGCTCTAAGAACATAAATAAATAAAATGAAGCCGCAGAAATAATTAGCGTACTTGCTGCCTTTGAATTTGGAGAAGCATCCCAATAAAGCTGATGTCCCTTCCAATCAGTTATGACTCCGCCAGCACCTTCTATCACAGGTACCAGTGAAAGAAAATCGTATGGCTGACAGAATACTTGAGATTCTTGTTAGGTAAAAGCAATGAAGTATATCAATAACATCTTTCATGGATGATGAGAAATCTAACAAGACCAATGCACGGTTGCAGATTTAGACACCTCAATGTAACAGAAAAGGCGTCCAAGTGCAGAAAAGAAAGGTGCAGGTATCACAAAGGTTAGATACACATCAGAACAAACTAACAGTCCCTTCTGCTGTATATTATCACACTAATTCAACCAGCGTTCAACAGAATAGCTACCACTCATGTCATCCACCAGGCATCGCCTTTTTCATGGCCAAGAGCGTATCACTTGATAAATTAGTCATATAAACAGTTTAACAACAAAGAGTTCAGCTTACCTTGAGACCAGACTCAACAACGAGATCCACAAAACCAGAAGCCAGCAGAGCATAAGCATAGCAGTCACAGCCGTACAATGGCACTTTCACCTGCAGACCAGATATGAAACACTTGAATCATTTTATTTTTCTTTTTTATAAGAAACACAAATTTAAAATATTTAAGATGAAAACACCCGCTGGCAAAAAATGTAAAAATGGATGAGACGCCTAGGAGTCAAATTTTCACACTAAATTTCCTCATGTTGAGTTAAATACTAGGAAATTCAGCTTAAAAATCAACTCCAGTGTAATAATGTGCTCCCAATGTTGCTCGGGATTGAGTGACAATGAAAAACCCTCTCAAATTACCCCACAAAGCATAGTAACACCACAAAAAGTAAAAGATACTGACAAAGAAAGCCCAAAATAAGCACTGTCCAACTTTGCGCTCCTCTTTTTTCCCTTTCAGGTAATTTTTATCAACTGAATCTGATTGCTAACATTTCTTGTATACTTATAAGTGAATCAAACTAATATGTGACAGTATTCTTCCGTCACCTAATTTTAAAACTCTATTTTTTTATGAACAAACCTTATTTCTAACACGAATAAATGCCTCTTCTGCCTCTGCGCTAAATAGATGTGGGCTTGTAGTGTACCTAATCATGGGAACACGTAAAGTTACATTAAAAAAATCCCAAAACAAAACTGAAAGAGAGGGAAAATTATACATCCCTAGTTCACAGGATTTGGATGCCATAAAGGTCTAGATATCTTTTAGACATGGTTTACTTTTTAAGCAACAATCATTTTGGCTATGCAATGGATACTCAAAGGAAAAAGGAAGAACTTACAAATAAGCCTGTGCCAGATTTGCACAAGTACGTGTGGACACTACTTGGCCATTCAATGTAGTTTTCCTCCCACTAATCCCAACCCATCTTTCTCTTAAAACAGGCTGATCAATTATGCCAAGAATCTGGAAGAAAAAAAAGTATAAGTTCAAATAGAGAGTATATACGTATAATATTAACTTTTAACTTTTAAGTAAAACTAATAGAGAAGTAGCCCGTTCTTATTTCGCATGTTGCAGCAGTTGATTCTTACTGGTTTACCCCGGTGTAGCAGAGCAATGAGAGTACCAAACACAGGTTTTCCTGGGGAAATAAACTGCAGATTTTACCAGAGTAGAATTTGAAAAAGAAAAAAAATCATGTCATAAGACTCATAAAAATAATCTTCCTTTAAAAGAAACATACCAGTGATAAAGCTCTTTGTCCCGTCTATTGGATCTAAAACCCATACATAATCTGCAAACTTCTCTTTGCATCTCCACCCATTTTCTTCTCCAAAACTGCAATCAAAACTCAATCATATCATCTCCAATAGCACAAAATCTAAATATTCGTGGTTGTACATATAAATTTAACATTGAGATAAAACAAATCTTCTTTTATATTCCATTGGGTTTAAGGGAAATAATCAGAGTTATAGGAGAGTGGAAAAGAATAAAAAAGCTAAAGGAGATGCCTAAACTGAAAACACCATGCCAAAAAGGAGATGCTTAAACAATCATAGCTTAGGCGAAACTTGTAACATTCAATTCTAAAATGAAAACACCATGCCAAAAAGTTGAAAAACCAAAACAATTAGAGATAATATTTCATTTTAGCTTTTATCGGTAAAACAATGTATCATTTAGAATGTAAATCTAAACACTCCAGAATTTTATGGTCTGGTTCAACTTAAGCACTCCAGTTTCCTGGCGACCAATTGAAATGCAAGGAAAATGAACTAGTTACGTACATAGCATGAGAAGGAAGATTCTCTAATATAATTGAAACCATTGCTTCCTCTGCTGTTTGATCTGCAATTGTCACAGGGCCTGCAGGACAACAGTCAAGCCGGAAATCAATGGCTAATAAAGTTTCCCACACTCCATGCTGCACACCAATCAATTACTCACTCCGAAAGGTCTTCCGCGCACTAGCTCACTCAGCTTCATCACTTCAACGTTTTCCCAATTATTTTAGAAACCAAAACAGCCCAAAACTCAATGCTCAAATTGAAATTTGCTTTTCCTACATTTTCTCAGCAACCAAACACAAAATCACAACAAATGAATCCAGCATTCCTAATATTCTCCAAATTCTCCGTATATCGTCAAATTTTCAAATTTAATCTATTCTCGCCACTTAGTACTACGGTCTCTTTAGTGAGAGGTTTTAGTTTCGAATCTAGAGGATAAAGAGTTGGACACGTTAGTGTAAATAGATCATTGTATCGAAAACGGAGCAGGTATGGTAATACACACTTATAGAAACTTACTGGAATCTTCTTTATCGAGAATGTCAAATTTCTGCCGGAAATATTTCCGAATAACTTCACCGGAGGCATCGGCAACCTTGCTGGCTTCCTGGGCGAAGCGATCAAGCTCGAAATCGGTGGGCGGGTGCGAAACGACGGCGTCAGGGAGGTCGGAGGGGGAGGCCATTGCGAGACGGAGTGGAGGACGGGAGAGAGGGAGGCGGAGGAGCGAGAGTGAGGGCTTGGGAGTGGAGAAACGGAGGGCGGGCGTGTTGAGATTGGGAATGGGAATGGGAATCGGAGGGGTTTGGGAGAAGGAGAGGGGTTTGGGAATGTGGGAGAGCATTTGGGGAGACTGATGAGGCGGGAAGGGGAAAGAAGAGACGGCGGTGGAGTGGTGGTGGCTGAAGAAACGAGGGACTCGTGACAGAACTCGGAGAAGTCCAGTTCAGTTGGGGGCTTTTGGATTTGGTGGTTTAGTGAGTGGAGGTAGACGTGTTTTGTGCACCGTTGGATTGTGAAAGGCCGGCTGGATTGTACCAGTCTCAAATGTGGACCCACCACCACAGTATTTATGGGGAGAGGATCCTCTTCGGACCCAAACCCTCCGGATCCTTCTTCTTTAAAGGCCTCGTTGGCGTTGTGGCTTGCCCGGAATTAGCGTCGTGCTTCCCGGAGTCAGGGTCGTGGGTTCCCCGGAGCTAGGTACCGGCGACATCGTAATAGTCGTCGACGATCGCGATTCTATATAAAACTGACCATGTAGAAGTTTCCTATAAACGTACACACAAAAAAAGTGAAGAAGAAGACCCAAGAGTGAAGGAGAAGGATTATTGAAGGAGAAGAACTGAAGAAGCAGCAGCAGGAGTAGTAGAAGCAAAACTGCAGAAAAGAAAGAAGAAGAAGGAGGGTCTGAAGGATCCGGAGAGTTTGGGTCCGGAGAGGATCATCTCCCGTATTTATGTGACATTTCCTTCCACAAGGAGCTTTTTCCTCGGAAGAGGATTCTCTCTTGATCCACTTTGCGGGAATCCTAGAGATTCTTACATTTTAACCGTTCAACGTATATCGTACGATTAATTTTTATCAAATATTATTTGTATTTAATTTTAAATAAAAAAATTCAAATAATTTTTTACCGCACGATGCATAATGAATGACTAAGATGTGGGGATCCTAGTGGATCCGAATCGAATCCAAATCCCTTTTGTCTATTCCTAAATTTTTGGATAAATTATAAACAAGTACATTGACCATTGGTCGAACCATAATGTCATACTTCATTTTAAACCATTGCAATGTCAATAAGTCAATACCTTATGTTACGAATTTATTGCAATGTCAGACCTCCTTCAGTTCGTTTGTCAATTTCTCCGTTAAATGCTGATGTGATTTGTACTGGGTCTCATTCCCTCCCCAGATAGAGTTCCAAGTTATTTTGTGAAACACATGAATCATCTCAAATGATGACATGTGTATATTACCAGTAAATTTTAAATTATATATTAAAATAAAATAAAAAATATTTTTATTTTTTCAAAAACTATTCTTTTCAATTTGAAACCGGAAGCCCCAATCCTGCAATTCATTCTAGTTCTCAAAGAGGAAGAACTCTAACCCCTAAGTTCCCAAATCACATCACCCGCTCCAAATCTCGATCAATTAGATTAGGAAGTCAGCAAAAATGCTAAGTTCATCTCGTTCACCTAGTTTTCCTCTGTTCGTTTATGTTGGAAGGGGCAATTTCATCCCTGGTTCCACTGGTTTCGTATGATAGAAGAATATTTTGAAGGCTTCGAAATGGGGTGGAATGTACGTGAGGATCCTGACGAAACGATGTCAACCAATTGTAAGTACATTTTCAGTTCGTTTTGTGCTTTGTTGCTTCCAGTGATTCTAGTTGTTTCGGTTTGTTTTATTCCAAAATCTTTGTTGGTGATGGGTGGGATTTATACTTTGTTTATTCCAAATGTTTACTGCTATGTTGGATAATGTGGTCCTTTTAGTATTTTGTTTATTCTTGTTCATAAAATTTTGGTGCTTTGTTTACTGTGCTTTGGTGCTTTGTTTATTCTAATGTTGGATAATCTGGTCTTTTTGGCTCTTTGTTTGTTGAAAATTGCAATTGTTTATGTAGGGTGGCTTGGGTCCTAGGGTTTGTTGAATATGTTACGCTCCACTAGGATTTGTTGAATATGTTACGCTGCGCTAACTAGGGTTTTAACTAGGTTGTTTTCTGTGAATTTCAGTTTTTCAAGAGCAATTCTACTATAGGGGGAAAGTGTTGTTTAGTAGATGCTTGTGACAAAGACTTAAAAATGTCACTGCTAGTGGTAGATGATATGGTGGAAGCTTTAGCATATAGTAAGATGTTCATGAACTACTATACTATTTGATTTCCAACATGGACATTTCTAATGGCATGAAGCCCATTCAGAGTGATACCGATGCACAGACAATGTGCAACTTTGTTCCAAATGTTTGAGTGATAGACATGTACATAGAAGAATTGTCCCCACAAGAAGCTCTCACCCAAGAAAACCAGTGCCTTTAGTCTATGGTGTGCACTCATTAACTATTTCTTTATTTTCCGATCGCCTGGAAGGGACAAAAGAAACATCTTGTTCTTTCTTCAACAATTTCTGATCTCTAGTGGACCTCCCAGTAGGATTCGAACCCAGATGAAGTTCTGACATCTGTCAGAGAAAAAAGAACGAATGGATCTTGTAGGATTCCCAAGAAATTCTTCGATTTCTTCCGGAAGCAGATGCTTACAAGTACAATGGTAATAGATGAATTAAGTGATGAAGAAGATTATGTTACGTGTCAGTGGTAGATGATATGGTGGAAGCTTTAGGATATAACGAGATGTTTCATGGACCACTACTATTTGATTCCCAACATGGACATTTCTAATGGTATGAAGCCCATTCAGAGTGATGCCGATGTACAACCAATGCAACTTTGTTCCAAATGTTTGAGTTATAGACATGTACATAGAAGAATTGTCCCTACAAAAAGCTCTTACCCAGGAAAAACAGTTTCTTCAGTCTATGTTGTGCACTTGTACAAGTACAGTGGTGATAGAGGAATTAAGCGATGAAGAGGATTATGTTAGGTGTCAATGATGGATGATATGGTGAAAGCTTTAGGAAATAGTGAGATGTTATGAACTACTACTATTTGATTCCCAACATGGACATTTATAATCGTATGAAGCCCATTCAAAGTGATGCCAATGTACATACAAGTGCAACTTTATTCCTAATGTTTGAGTGATAGACATGTACATAGAAGAATTGTCCCCACAAGGTGCTCTCACCCAAGAAAAATAGTTTCTTCAGTCTGTTGGTGTGCATTGGTACAAGTACAGTGGTAATAGAGGAATTAAGTGATGAAGAAGATTATGTTAGGGCAATTACTTTTAAACCAAGAAAAAGAAAGGGCTTGCTAGCCAATGAAGGACCAAAGGAGGATGTTTAGGAAGGAAGTGTACAAGCTGTTGAGGTATGAAGCGATCCAAATGCTGAGGTAGGAAGTGTTCAAGAAGGTGCTCAGGAAGATGTGCAAGAAGATGGTTTGAATTCTCAACAAATGGAAACATGTGTAACTGAAGAGGAAATGTACAAGTTGTCATAGATGTTCAGGAAGTTGAAGGAACTTCCCATCATGAAAAAGACAATCAAGAAGGTGTTGATGAAAATGGTGATACCTTCTTTGATGTGCCTATCAATGTTGAAGAAGACAATGAAGAAGCTGTTGAAGAAGACGTTGAAGATGCAATGAATTTGTCAAGAGTTAATATGGAAATGATGAAGATAACCCAAGGTTTGTCAAGTTTGATGGGACTGAGTTGTGAGATGTGCTTTTCTAAGGTCCTCACTTTGAGGACATGTGAGGTCCTTTATTATATGACCCGTCTAAGTAATCTTACGGTAGATTAAGCTATCAACTTAAATAATTCTTATTACATGGAAACAAAAATACTAATTAATAAAACAAAAAAAAATAAGAAGAGAAGAATGTTTCACGTCATGTCGTATCTCTTCCATATGAAAAACCTAGTCTCCTCATTGAATATATAAACCTAGCAAAGCCAATTGTATAAAACCCTAATAACTTTACGCATCCAATTTCATCTAATCGTTTATCAGTATATTCAAACCAGTTAGTTACAAAGCAACCAAGAAATTGAGATTGTGTGGTTTCGTAAATTGGGATTCCCTTCTTCTTGAATGCTTGAACCATTTTCTCATACAAAAATTTTCAATGGCGATGAAAATTTTAAAATAGGTCCCTCTTTTTTTTCATACGTAAAAAGGAAAAAAAAAGCTCAGGATGAGAGAAGGGGAGTGAATGATCAAGAGAGAGAAATGAAGAGAGGAAGGGGATGTGGAAGAATGAGGCGATATAGGAAGAAGATGAAAGGTTTCATAAGAGATTTTTTTTTAATTTAATCACTTTGCAGAATTATTGTTTTTCGCTGTAATAATGATTATTTAAATTGATAGCTTAATATATCATAAGATTACTCTGAGGATCATATGAAAAAGGACCTCACAAGTCCTCGAAATGTCAAAATGAGGACTTTAGGAGTGCAGTTCTGCTGAAGTTGTCGCTTATCCTTCTTGTTCATTCTCTCATACTCCAAAGCTGCAAAGGTCAAGGTCGAATCAGATCTGTGAATTCATCTCGAATCGTATCATATCAAACTTGAGAATTTCGTGATAGTTGCAAACAGAGTGGTGAGAAAACCCAATAGCCAACTGAAAATGATGGCAAAGATGATCAATGAGATAGCCCAACAACCAACCAATGATGATTGTAAAGGCAGAGAAATTTTTAGTTGTGATAGGAACACGGATGGTACATCACGTGTTTTTATGCAAGTGATGGAAAATTTTAATTTTTAAGTTATTAACCTTTTAACACACATAACCCACCATTTCTATAGGGGCACGTGGTGTACCACCTCATGTGACGGTCACACTGAAAAATCTCTTGCAGAGGCAAGCGATGAGAGTGTTTTTCGCATGACGTGGCAAGAGTGATGAAAAACAAACAAACGGTTGTGCTCAGTATCAGCATGTTACAATATAAGATTTAGAAATAAGGGTGTTAAAGTTTTTTTTTTTTTAAATATTCCTGCTGTATTATGCTCAGTAGCAGTATGTCACAATAAAGGGCTTAGATCCATAATATTTTAACCAAAAACAACCCTATAATTTTCTTTAACGAAAAACACCTCAAAATTAACCATAAGGATAGGGCTTTCAAATTCTACATGGGTTGGATTACAAAGCTCAACATGGATAAAATTAAGTTTCCAAAAGTACCCCTAACAATAGAAAACCCTTCAAGGCTGACTAGAAGATCGCCTACGATTCCAAGCTCTGCTCCCTCCTCGACGAGTATGGCTAGGTCCTCATTGTCGCCCCCAACAACGTCAGCTCCAAGCAGACCCAGAACATCCGCTAGAGGCTAAGTGGAGACTCCGTCGTTCTGAAGGGGAAGAACACGATGATGAAAAGGTCTGTCAGGATCCATGTGGAGAAGACGGGCATCAGTGCCTACCTTAACCTCGTCCCCCTCTTTTGTATGTTCTTTGGCTCTATTTGTGGTTGTTGATTTGTTTGCATTCATTGGTTTCCTGATTTGTTGTTGTTTTTGGGATTTAGAACAACGTCAATTTGATTTTCACAAAGGGTGATTTGAAGGAGAAGTCAGCAAAGAGGCTGACAAGTACAAGGTAACCAAATTTGATTTCCTTTTTCGTTGTTTGAATTCATGATATTATAAATTTTAATGCGTTTTAGTTGTTGTAGCGATGTAAGATGCTTATTGTGTTATACGAAACTATTATTTGTAATTGTTTGTGGTGTGGATTTCAAATTGGTATGAAATTTAGTGTATTTATGATCAATGTGAAACCCAATTTGTTGAATTACCCGTAAGAGTAAAATTATGGAGGTTCTGCTGTTTTTGAATGTTTTTAATTCAACAAGATCCTTTTCAAATATGATTATTTACATGGTTAAGAATTTGGTGTCTAGTGCAGAAAGAACCTCATTTGAGGGTACTTTTGATAAGGCCTGTAGTTTGCATCCTTAAGGACCATTCGCAAAAGCATATGGAATGTCTGGGGAGTGCATCGTAATGATTTGGTGACAACTTTGAATTTATTTCTCGCTCCTTCTGGTTTTGCTACTTTCAGAGTGTCTACTGCTTACTTACATGTACCTATATCCATTTTTCCGACTAATGTACTATGTTTAATTGATCAGAGACATCCAAACAATCTTTATTTATTTATTTATTTATTTTTATTTGTATAAACGAACCATTACAAATGATTCTAAATTTGGAAATGATTTCCGTACTCTCATTTTCCCCTTCCTCTGTTGGATTCAGGACAAACATGACATCTTTGAAAAGTCATGTTTCAATCTAAAGTTCAAAGTAACATTCCTTAAACCTAAACCCTAAAGCCCTAAACCTAAACCCAAACCCTAACCCTAAATCGGGTTGACCCGGTTTGACTGACCCGTTTGACCCGGTCTGACCTAGACCCGTGACCCGTTGACTTTGACCCGGTCTGACCGTTGACCGCGTTGACTTTGACTTTAACCGGTCAACGGTCAATGTTGACTTTTTGGGTTTTCGTCCATGACCCCTCCTAGGCTAATTTCGACGTTCTGGACCCGTTTTTTAAGTTCGTTTTCTCAAATTCAATTGTTTGAATAGAGTTTACTAAATGTATCCCTTTATGTCAATAGGTGCAATTATTAGCAATGATTCTGTTATTCCTTTTTAGTACAGCTTTGCACCAACAGTGTACGGTGAGTGGACCTCTTCTAAAAATGCATGTTTTCATAGTAGAAGTGCAAACATGAAAAGAATGATTTAATGATTATGTTCTATGAAAATCTTTGAGATAACAAGCTTACTAAGGCTTGTTTGAATTATTACTATTTTTCCTATAACCCGTGTTTTTATAGAATATCTGAAGGATGACGATATGATATTTAGAACATGTTTAGAACACCTCTTTATAGTATAGATGATGGATGACCCTATTCTGCTACGGGACGTAAGGATAGATTATGGTTCGTCCCAGGCGACAGTTTGGTGTTGGCTTAGGGCCTAGAGTGTGTTTCCTCTGGCTATTAGCACAGGGATGGGGAGCCGGCATGGGGCCTGAAGTGTTATCGAACATTCACAAGTGATTAGTATATATATACAAGTTATGATCTGAGACATTGTACGACATGCTAGGTTTCGAAAAACCTATGTTTATCATTATATATGTGTTTTCACAAAACCTAGGGGTTAGTACGTTGATAACTGTTTTACTATATATATATCAACTTGGTCCACTCATGTTTGTTTTGCTCCCCCTTCAAGATCTAGGAATGAGGATTACGATCTAAGCTACGAGGCATTCCCTTACCAATGATATCGTGTTATATTCTCTCTGCTACGACATCTATTGTAATAGTACTCTCTATCTTAAATTTCATTTTTTACTCTGTAATAGACGTATGCTCTGAACATATTATGCATTTTCTTAATATTAAATGGTTAGTAGTTGAACTTTAGTATTGTGTTATTAGTCCTTATTGCATGTTTAGCATATTTCTCAGCTTTTGCTTAAATTAAATGGCTTTCGTCACCCTTCGGGTGTCGGCCAGTACGTGACCATCCCAATGGGACATCGGGATCGGGGCGTGTCAGATTGGTATCAGAGCATGGTTAGTTCAGAGCATACTTAGGATTTCATTCCACCATTTGGTAATCATAATTCTTTTTGTATCCTTAATCTCCAGTTGTTCTAAATCTTACTTGTCTCTTATCAGAATTATGGATCATGTTGGTGGGAATGTACCTCGTCAAGCTCATTCTGGTGTAGAGGAAGGAATCCAGTAATTGACTAATGTTATACGTAATGCCTTTACTAGTGGCAATAGATCAAATCGTACCTACATTGAGATTGCTCGCAGTCATGGTATTCCGGATCTTCGAGTAGTAGGAGCCTGTCCAGAGGCTGAGGAATGGTTAGAACAGGTGGAGGACATGCTAGAGAGTATGAGATGCCCAACAGGTGAATGGGCGGATACCGCATCTTATTTTCTTAATGGGGATGCTAAGACTTGGTGGAAGTTAGTGAAGAATTCTCGTCCACCTAGTACTTCGATGACTTGGGCTACATTCCGAAGATTTTTAAGCGCACATTTTCTGAGCCCCATTTATCAGTTAAGGATGAGATAACAATTTCTAGAGTTTCGCCAAGGTGATATGAGTATCATTAAGGTTGATAATACTTTTCGGCACCTATCGAGACAACATGCAGGAACTTATAGGAACCCGAGTGAAATGATGGTTCAATTACTGATTGGCTTGAATCCAGACTATCGTGAACCAGTGGTAGCTCAGAGGCACAAAAGTTACAAAGAGATGATCGAGACTTACTTGAGAATCGAGTAGTCTAGGTGGGAGACTAATAATCAAGAGCAGTCACAGTTTCAGGAACCACCCAGAAATCGGGACCGACCTCGAAACCAGAATTAGAGGGGTCGTGGTTTTCGATCTCGAAGTGCGAGGGAATCTGCTAGCTCCTCTAACTTGGTTGACCCTAGACACTCTCATTCTTTCAAACGTCAGGGCCAAGGTTCAGGATCTTCTAGTGAGGGCTCATGCAATGAATCTAGGAAGCGATCATTCAGTCACTACAGGTGTGGAGGCAAATGGCATATTGCCAGATATTGCTCTTGGGAGCAACCAACTGAGAGTTATGCATCTGTTTCGAGTTATGGTGGAGGGGGTAACCCGAGTTCTAGTTATGGCAGCAATTATACTCAGAACTATGGCGGAAGTGGAAGCCATAATACTCAATTTTCCACTAGAGACAACCATAACAGTTTAGAGCAGCTTCGCGTAGCCGTACTCAAGGGAATCGAGCAGGCCGTAATAACCAAGGTTTTAGACCTTGAAGCAACCATAACAGTGGTGCAGGACGTCAGTGCCATGGACGTATCAACGCCATGACTCAGCATGAGGCAGATCAGGATCACCAAGTTATTACCAGTATGTTACTTATCTGTGGTAGTTGAGCGAGAGTTCTAATTGATCTGGGTGCTACTTTTTCATTTGTGTCTTCATCATTTGCACCGAATTTAAATTCGCAACCTACACTGCTTGGCTATGATATGCTTGTGTAAATGCCACAAGAAGATCTGTTCTATGCACAGTGAGAGTATAAAAGTTGCCTCATAATGGTGGTAGGAGAAATGATGGGCTAATCTGGTTCCTTTCAATTTGGCAGAGTTCGATGTTATTTTGGGGATGGATTAGCTATCCAGGGATCGTGTTTATGTCGCATGTTGGGAGAAATCTGTGACGTTTAATCGGCTTGGACGATCGTCGATCACATTTCAGGGTGAGCGACAAATCCTTCCTAATAGTTTTATTTCTGCTATCCAGGCATCTAAGTTGTTGTATAAGGGATGTGTGGGATTCCTAGCCCACGTAGTGATAAGGATAAACCTTTGTTGAGTTCTGAAGAGGTGCCAATGGTGAAGAAGGTCACCGATGTTTTTCCGGAGGATTTACCAAGGTTACCACCTGCGAGGAAATCGAATTTACCATCGATTTACTTCTAAGTACAGACCTTATCTCTTTACCACCTTATCAAATGGCACCAGCGGAGTTGAGGGAATTGAAGATTCAACTTCAGGAGCTAGTGGATAAAGGTTACATCCAGCCCAGCATGTCTCCCTGGGACGCTCCTGTTTTGTTTGTAAAAAAAAAGGATGAATCGATGAGACTTTGCATCGACTACCGGCAGCCGAACCGGGTGACGGTGAAGAATCATTATCCTCTACCTCAGGTCAATGACTTGTTTGACCTGTTGAAGGGTGCTCAGGTGTTCTCTAAGATCGATCTTTGCTCAAGTTATCATCAGCTACTAATTCGGGAGGAAGATGTACCGAAGACTGTTTTCCGCACTAGGTATGGACACTTTGAATTCCATGTCATGCCTTTTGAATTAACGAATGCACCTGCAACATTCATGGATTTGATGAATAGATTTTTAAGACCGTTTTTGGATCGATTTGTGATTGTGTTTATCAATGATATTCTGATTTATTCTAAGAGTGTTGATAAACACAGGAAACATTTGAGGTTGGTGTTGGAAAGGTTGAGAAATCAGTAACTGTATGCAAAGTTCAGCAAGTGTCAGTTTTGGCTACACCAGATCAGCTTTCTTGGACATGTAGTAATCGCTGAGGGAATAAGTGTGGATCCTCAGAAGGTGTCAGCAATAACTACATGGAAGCAGTCGAGGAATGTTACAGAGGTGAAGAGTTTTCTAGGTTTGACTGGCTATTACCGACGCCACGTCTTTACTCAAGCTCCCGTCCTTACCCTTCTAGAATAGGGCGGTGAGTTTTAAGATTTACACGGATGCATCTCTGTCATGGTTTGGGTTGTGTACTGATACAGCTTGGGAAAGTCATTGCTTATGCTTCCAGGCAGCTCAAGACTCATGAAAGAAACTATCCCACTCATAATTTGGAACTCGGCACAATGGTGTTTTCTTTGAAGATCTGGAAACATTACTTGTACGATGAGAAGTGCCGTATCTTCACAGATCATAAGAGCCTCAAATATATCTTTACATAGAGGGACTTGAATTTGAAACAGAGAAGATGGATGGAACTTATCAGTGACTATAAACTGCACGATTGAATATCACCCTGGACATGCCAATGCAATGACGGATGCACTTAGTCAAAAGTATCACAGACAACTTGCATCCTTTAGAATTATCCATGTTCCGTTACTATTTTCTCTTCGAGAAACCAACGTTAAGGTGAAACCGGGTAATCAGGGAGCTTGGTTGGCACACTTTGAGGTTAGATCTATTTTGGTGGATATGGTCAGAGAAGCTTAAGAACTCGATCAGGATTGTGCTGTCATAAAGAGACTGGTTTTGAAAGGAAAAATGAACGATTTTAATATCCGAAAGGATGGAGCCTTGATGTTGAAAAATAAGTTCTACGTGCCTCAGTATTACAAAGTAGTGAAAAAGGAAATCTTGGATGAAGCGCACATTTCAGCATATGCCATGCATCCGGGAAGCACTAAACTATATAGCAATATCCGTCCGTTCTATTACTGGGTTGGAATGAAGCGAGATGTGGCAAATTATGTGAGTACATGCATCATTTGTCAAAAAATGAAGGCCGAGAGACAATGACTTGGGGGATTGATGCAGAACCTTCTGATACCAGCATGGAAATGAAAAGACATCACCATGGATTTTGTGTATGGTTTGCCGAGGACACAGTCGAGATTTGACGGAATTTGGGTAATTGCAGATCGACTCACGAAGACCACCCATTTCTTACCTGTTCAACAGACCTATTCACTGGAGAAGTTGTCGAAGTTGTTCATTGATAATGTCGTCAGACTTCATGGTGTACCTGTCTCCACTGTTTCAGACAGAGATCCCAGGTTTACTTCTAGTTTTTGGAAAGCTTTTAATACTGCCATGGGTACTCAGTTGTTGTTCAACACTGCCTACCATCCACAGACCGATGGTCATTCTGAGCGGACAATTCAGACATTGGAGGACATGTTGAGAGTGTCTATTCTCTAGTGGAAGGGTAATTGGGATAGCTATTTACCATTAGTTGAGTTTGCATACAATAATAACTATCATTCGAGTATCGATATGGCACCTTACGAGGCTTTGTACAGGAAAATGTGTCGAACGCCGTTGTGTTGGATAGAGGTCAGCGAATGAGTGTTAGTGGAACCAGAGATTGTGGACACTACCAATGCTAACATCTAGCTGATTAAGAGAAACCTAAAGGCAGTGCAAGACCGATAGAAAACATCACGGACAAACATTTTAGGGACCGTGAGTATAAGGTTGGTGACTTTGCGTTCTAGAGGTTGTCTCCCTGGAAAGGTGTTGTTCGTTTTGGTAAGCGAGGAAAGCTAAGTCCTCGATACGTTGGTCCTTACTAGATTACTGAGAGAATTGGTGCAGTTACCTACATATTGGAGTTACCATCGGAGTTGTCACTGATTCACAACGTTTTCCATGTTTCTATGCTTAGGAAATATGTACCAGATCCTTCTCATATCATTCAATTAGAGCCGCTGGAGGTAAATCAGGATGTTAGCTATGTCGAAGAACCAGTGGCTATCCTTGACCGACAGGATAAAGTGTTGAGGAACAAAGTTATTTCATTGGTGAATATGCTTTGGAGGAACCACGCTGTTGAGGAAACGACGTGGGAAACAGAGGTTTTGATGAGGAGTCAGTATCCGTTTTTATTTGGTTAAGGTTGTAAATTTCGGGGACGAAACTTTTATAAAGGGGGTAGATTGTTACACCCCACCCTTACTTATAAATGTGATTCTGTAATTCTCCCAAAAAATTAATAGATTTATCAATTTAGCCCTTATTCCTTTACCCTATCAGGATCTGAAAAAGGGATTTGTTTCCATCCTCAAACTACCACGTGGTAGCACCCCATCACACCTCATGCTTATCTCTCTCCCCCCACCCCATGACCCCCTTTCATCTCTCTCTCTCACTTTCAACTCTCTTTCTCTGCACTCACTTTCTCTTTCGAAACTCTCTCATCTTTATCCCTCTCTTTCACCGTGATCACACACACACACACAACTGCACCACTCGCTCAAGGAAAAAAACCAACATCCTCGTCTCTCCCTCATTGGTCTTCTCTTTCTCCCGTTACAGTAAGGACATCAAAAACCTAAGAACTCTCCGGCGAGTTTTAATTGTTTTTCCGGTTAGGTAAGCCTCGAGTTTCCTTTTATCTGTTTTAAATTAATGCTTGGATGTGATTTTTGAGTGTTATCTCGTTATTACCAAGGTTTTAGAATGAGATCGACTCGGGGGGAAAGCATACCCATCTACGGCCAACCCGTGGTTATCAGGGGGTTTTCCGACCACCACCAGCCACTTCACGATGAACCAAAGGTATAGACTTACTCATCTCACTTTCCTCTTCACGTTGGTGGCTAGATTGGGGCATAGGGTCCTTGTTTGCAGTTGGTCGGAGCTAGGAAAGCTCCGGTGTTCACCCCGTCAACACCCAAGGTCATTCAGGCTACTTGCCTTAGGCCCGTTTTGGCCAGCCCAATACCTTCACCCATTTCCCTTTTTATTTTTGTTTTAATATCTTCAAACCCAATAAGGCATTCGGGTCGTTTGCTTTAGGGCCTTTGGCCTGTTGACCCAACCCAAAACCTTTTAAGTTCTATTTAAATTATTGTTTTTAAAATAAGGTCTTGGGCCTTATCTAAAACCCAAAACCCTTTCAAATGTGGCCCTCGGGCAGTATGGGTCTGGGCCGAGCCTAGAGAACTCCTAACCCAATTCCTTAAACCCATTTCCCCTAAACCCAAACCCTAAAGCCCTAAACCTAAACCCAAACCCTAACCCTAAACCGGGTTGACCGACCCATTTAACCTGGTCCGACCCGGACCCGTGACCCGTTGACTTTGACCCGGTCTGACCGTTGACTTTGACTTTGACCAGTCAACGGTCAACGTTGACTTTAGGGTTGACTTTTCAGGTTTCCGTCTAGGACCCCTCCTAGGCTAATTTCGACGTTCTGAACCCGTTTTTGAAGTCCATTTTCCCAAATTCAATCATTTGAGTAGAGTTGACTAAATGTATCCCTTTATGTGAATAGGTGCAATTATTAGCGGTGATTCTGTTATTCCTTTTTGGTACGGTTTTGCACCAATGGTGTACGGTGAGTGGACCCTTTCTAAAAATGCATGTTTTGATAGTAGAAATGCATACATGAAAACATGATTTAATGATTATGTTCTATGAAGCGCTTTGAGATAACATGCTTACTAAGGCTAGTTTGAATTATTACTGTTTGTACCATACTTGACCAATCCCGAAACTACTGAGCACCGGTCAACATTTTACCGCCAAGGATCCACAAGAATCTCCCTCCAACCAGGAGGCCAATCACAGCGCGACACGTGCCGACATCGAAGGCCAATCACAGTGCGACACGTGTCAACATAAGAGGCCAATCAAAGCACGCCACGTGTCATCCTCAGAATGAAGCTAGAAGCTCTCTTCTATAAAAGGAGATCATTCTCCCACAATA